>LNAC01001101.1:249917-389452 GCA_002007465.1 Ailurus styani
ACCCGCCTCCCCTCCAGCAACTCTAGTTTGTTTCCTTGAGTTAAGAGTCTCTTATGGTTTGTCTCCAAAGGAAAAAAAGAAAGAAAAGAAAAAAGAAGGCTTTACAGTGATTCATATCCACTATAGAGTCCATGGATAATAATAGTTTGAATGATTACATCTAGGAGTTCAAATGTCCAAATAAAACACACACACACACACACACACACACACACACACACACACACACACACACACACACACCATTTCCAGAACTCATTTCTCCATCTCCTATTTCCCTAAGTACTTAAGCTTCTTCTCTTCCCCTGAAGATAAACTTTCTTTAAAAATTAGGACCTCCCTCGCTCACTTCCAGAATCTCCCTCTACTATTCTAAGCTCCTGCAGATGATGGAACTCTTTAGTGACTGGATTCAAGATCAATACTGTGCCGATAAATAGTCAAGCCTGTGCTTGTGCCCCTGTATGACACAGGGACCGTCAAAAGGGTGACTTCCCGAAGGGAGGGAATGGACGGAGGTGAGGAGAGCAGGAGCCGAGGGCAGAGATGATGTTTGTGAGGGAAGAAGCCCAAGTGTCCGTACCAGAGGGGGCAGTAAGGGGGCGAGGCCCGTCGTGTGTGTGACTCCCTGGCCCCGCACTGGACAGACAATGCGAGGCTGGTAGACACCTACCTGTGGCTTGAATTTTTGCTGCATCTTAGGCATGTCCCAGCCACGCTGGAGCTGGTCATTACTTGCTCTCCTCGTTTTCCCTTTGCAACTTTAACCAACTTTGATTAATATTTTCCATTTGCATCTTACAACCAGAAACATACAGGAATATTTATTCCATCACAGCCCAGTATCTCAGGCTTCCTTCTGTTTTCTACCTCTGCATTTGCCAAGTTAGGAGGAGCAAGACAGAAATCTGAAATGAAAGATAAGTATTTCATGTGTTAAGGAAATAGTTTTAATCTATTCTAATGGATTCACACGTGGTCCACAGCAACCCCCCCCAGCCTATGTCTTCTAACCGCAGACCTAGGGTACCCTTCCCATACTCTCCCCTCTCTCCATCAAAGGGAGACCCCGCCAAAGACGCACCGGGTCTGTGGAGCCATCTGGAATCTCACACAACTGTCTACCCTTCCATGTGGTTTCCAGCCTACTTTCCTGGTGGACTGATTCCTTGCACTTTGTTGTATGGACCTGTATCTAACATCTACGTGTTTCTATATTATCTTTCCGGGTAATGTCCTTGTTTTTATTCAGTGCAGACATTGTGCCAGGCCAAGGGAAGGCAAAGACGAACAAGGCGTGGTCCCCACCCAGGAGACAGGCAGACCCTACAAGGGAACGACATACCTGTGCTTTTTTGCCCTTGGCTTACAGGTTCAAGACTGACACTTAAGAAATCCAAAATTATTAGGGATCCCCAATTAGAATATAGTGTTACTATTTACTTATTTAGTATTTCTTCCATGGGTAGCTACTTCCAGTGAAATCTTTGGACTCCCAGATACAGTGATCTAAGATAACATAAGAAATTAACGAATCTATTAAATCATCATTTTAGAAGATGCCTGTATCCTCAGACTCTTAACAACCGCACCCCAGATCTATTATTACTAGTTCTGCCACCAGAGTCCCTGCCTGCAGATTTCCCTTTCTAATCCGCTCTACATGGTGGTCGTCAAATTAATACTAGCATTCAGCTATTGATGCACCACTCCTCTCTTTAGACAACTTGCACAGGATTGCTCCTGCTTTCTGGAGTGCTCTCTCTGGTCCTGTGTCCACCCCCCACAGCAGCCACTCATCTGGCTGTCCCTCCTCTGGGTTTCCGTGGCCGGAATCGTTTCATAGAAGGACTCTTCTCCACATTGCATATATTCTCACATGCTTTGTTTATCCGTAAATGTCACATTTCCTTAACGTAAATTGAACTTAGGATGAAGGCAAAAACTGTGATTCTTTTTCTCTTTGTTCCTAAAATCTAGTACATTACCTTCCATAGATGTTACACTCAGAGAATGTCTACACATGCATTAACAAGAATATAATACATCAGGGCGCCTGAGTGGCTCAGTGGGTTAAAGCCTCTGCCTTCGGCTCAGGTCATGATCTCAGGGTCCTGGGATCGAGGCCCGCATCGGTCTCCCTGCTCAGTGGGGAGCCTGCTTTCCCCTCTCTCTCTGTCTGCCTCTCTGCCTACTTGTGATCTCTCTCTCTCTCTCTCTGTCAAATAAATAAATAAAAATCTTTTAAAAAAGAATATAATACATTTAGGAATTATTTAAGCAAAGTTAAGACATTAAAATACTTTGCAACCACAGTACATTTTACTATAATTTATACATGTATATTTAGTCTTGACTTACAAGACAAGAGGGCTTAAAACGTATGAGTTCTGCTCTGTATGAAATGCTACCATGTGAATTTAATCATTGAAATCCAGTTAAATTGCTTAACTGTATTTCATTTAGTAGTACAAAGAATAACCATATAAAAGATAGCAAATTGTAACATTGGAGTTTAGAGATAGGAGTTTCTTCTAAAATTATCTGAGTATTTTGTATTAAAAAAGAAAATCTATGAATTATCCTTCCTTTTACTTTACAATATATGTCATCTGAGAAATAACTCATGGAGAGTACATCATGTATTACTTGTTACTAGGTTTACCAGTGAAGCACAAAAATACAGTGAACAAATGTCTCCTAAGTATAATTACCTTAGATAAATTGAATAAGATCTGCTCATATTTGCACTCATCTTCTGTCTTAACAGAATAGTAGTAGTTAAGACATTTAAACTTTGAAAAATCTGACTTTAAAATTCTGGGTCTATACTCTATTAAATAAGTGTAAAATTTTCAAAAATTTCACTTGATCTCTGATCCTCTGATCCTCAGTTTCTTTGTATGTAATACTGGTGTAATAATCTCTTGTCTGGCAAGGTTATAACAGAAGAGACAAAATAGTATATAGGAATTATTAATCACAGTACCTCATACATTTTAAGCCATGAAAAATGGTAGGTATTATTATTTTAGGTATTTTGAAATTCCAAATATTCTCCAAATTACTTGTCTCTAGTGGAATGAAGCTGCTGCACTGTCTAATTCATCTTAATGATAATTGTATTAGGTCATATTAGTAGAGTCTAAAAGGAGACTAACTGACAGCATATTAGAATTCCTAGCAGAAGTGATAATCGTAATCACTTGACAGTTTTCATGACTAAAAGAAGACTAGTAAAATCAGTGTCAGTCAGAACTGTGACTATTCAACAATTTATTTGAAAGAATCTGATAATAGTTCTTCATTAATATTATTACTGATAAATTCTCATTAATATTTTAGCATTTCCATTTAATAATTATTTATAAAACATACTTTTTTCACATGATTGAGTTGCCTATTAATTGTAATATCAGTGATAACTCATTTAATCATAACAGAAGACATTTTCTAATATTTTGGAATTAACATTCCCTATAGAAAATTACATTTCAATGTGTGTACATAGTTTCGTGATGAAAGTATGACAGGCTGATCAATAAAATATTTCCGAGCAATTAAATAAGTCACATAATGATACAGTTCTGCAGGGGAAGTGCAAAGAAAGGGAAAGATTCGAATTTCTGAACACTGGAAAAAAATTCATATTTTTAAAATTGGTGACAGGTATTGAATTATACTTTTTAGATTCCATTAATTCATATGAAATGCAGCATTTTTCTTTAATGACAGTAATGTTTTAATCGTATTCTTTGTAAATATCTAAAATATATACTTAAATAAAATTTGATTTAAAATCAGCCAAGGAAGTACATAGTTATACAAAATAATTTTATGGGGTTTAGAGCAAAAACAGTTGAAGCCACAGTTCCACAAAAACCCATGCAATAAAATAGTGAAGTATGAGGTCTGAAATCTGTTAATGTATTGACCAAGAAAGACACAATCAGTGAATTAATAAGAGTCAAATGTTATTAAACAATCAGATCAGAGACTCTATTTTAATGGTTGAGAAGTAAATATATGGAGGTTGAGCATGTAAGGACTCCAAATTTAAACTACTCATTTTATACATAACACATTAGAAGGTATAGAAAATTATGTTCTTTCTTAAAAAGGAAATGACCTAATTTAAATAGACTTTAATAGCTTAATTAGTTAAAGGATATCAACATTAAAGAGACATGTCTAAGGTCTCTTTATTTACTTGTTAAAAGAATGGAATCAAGGAAATTCTGAAAATTGATTAGACTTCCATGAAGTTGATGATTTGATATTTTTGTTTAATGATACAAACAGACTTACATGATATAAATGAACTAGGTTTATATTCTACTTGAAAAGCATTCTGCACAGTGGAAAGCCAGAAATCAACAATCTTAAACCTAGAGATAGATGAGAAGCATTTTGTGACCAAAGCAGTTAACAGCAACATTGAGAATGTGCTCCTTTATGGAAACCCAGAGAATGGGTATTTTAATAAAGTTACTCTCTTCCTGTTTCATCTCTCTCTCCTTTTCTTCTATTTTTCTTCCTACTAATTGAAATATTTATCTCCTTGGGATACTATGCAATCTTTACCTAAATGCAAAATAAATAAATGATAAATAAATTGTATGTTAAAAAAATATGATGTGGTGGATAAACCAATACCCCCAGCGATCCTTGTGGAATTGGAACTGTTCAGTATCTCAACCGTGGTAATAGAGCCTATACAGATGGTACTGCTAGACAGGCCACACACACACACACACACACACAGACACACACAAATTTTAAAAAAGGTTAACATTGGGAGACACTGGGTAAACTTTACCAGGAATCTCTTTGTATTTCTTAGAAGAAAGAGATTCATAGAAGTAAAGAATCTGGTATGCCACACATTTGTATGAATATGTAAAAATCACATTGTATTTACAATTTTCATGTTTTTCTCTATGCTGTTTATAAATTGTTCTTTGTAATAAATTAACAATTATCATCAAATAGATGGATTAGGTTTTAGGTGAATAAGGATCTCCTCTGATGTTAGCCATCATGGAATGTGAACAGCCATTATAAACAGCACACCTGTAAACTGCCCTGCTTGTGTATGAATTTATTAATTTTGGACATTTATAATTTATTCATATACCTGCATACAAAGAGTTGTGCATGACCTAAAGAATGTAGATAAATGAATAAAATGAACATGTGGTTCCCAGTTCCTCATATAAGAGCTTAGAAATTTACTCTGTCCTAACAAGTAGAAAGTTGAATGGACTTAAAAATCAATAGTTCGGGCGCCTGGGTGGCTCAGTGGGTTAAAGCCTCTGCCTTCGGCTCAGGTCATGATCTCAGTGTCCTGGGATCGAGGCCCATATCGGGCTCCCTGCTCAGCAGGGAGCCTGCTTCCCCCTCTCTCTCTGCCTGCCTCTGCCTACTTGTGATCTTTCTCTCTGTCAAAAAAATAAATAAAATCTTAAAAAAAAAAATCAATAGTTCTTAGATTTTAAGACAGAGGAGGACACAGCAGAAATCCCTGCCCCAAAGATGGAGAGACAGGCAATTGCATTCATTTCATACACTGGCATAATTTTGGTTATAATAAAATAGACTATAATTAAATGAAATATAGGATGCTGTGATATGGCATGATAGAATATGTAATTCCACTTGTTTTTCTATGTCTTTCTTTATTCTATAACCCATAGTGAAGGCAATTTCTGCATCCTGTTCACTTACATCATCAGGTCCTTCTATAGTTCTTGAGCCTTAGCAGTTTCAACAATTGATATTTTATATTGATCTTATATCCTCCAAACCTGTTTAATTCACTTATTCTATTAGCATTTTGTTAGCCATATGTGCTTTTCTATACAAACAATCTAGGTGTTCTCAAGTGGATATTCTTCTTTTTCTCTTTTTGTCTATTTTTTTTTTCTTATCCTACTGCACTACCTAGGATCTTCTCTATGAAGCTGAATAGAAACAGTGATACTGGGCATCTTTGGCTTTTCCTCAACATAGGGAGGAAACATCTAGTTTTTCATCATTATCACGTGAACTGCAGATTCGTTTGTTCTAAGATATCCATTTTCAGATTGAGGACGTTCTTTTTTATTCATGGTTTGCTGTAAGTTTTATATCAATATCATGAAAAGATGTTAGATTTCATCAAAAGCTTTTCCTGCATTCATTAAGATGACCATATTTTTTTCTTTAGTATGTTGATATAGTGCATTACATTGACTGCTTTTCCAACTTTCAACTGGTCTCTAAAATGGCAGGTAAACCATATTTGGTCAAGATTTTATATATTCCTGAATTTTTTTTTACTAATATTCTGTTGAAAATGTTTACATTTGTGTTCATAAGGGACACCGATCTATAGTTTGCTTTGTATTATCTATGTTGGGTTTTGGTGTTAGTTTGATGCTGGACTCATAAAAATAAGCAAGTTGTTCTTTATTTGAGGATAGATTGTGTAGGGTTGGTATAATTTCTTCATTAAATATTCGGTGGAATTCATCAGCAACTCATCCGAAGGTGGAGTTTTCCTTTTGCTATGATAATGTAAAAATGGAATTCAGTTTTTCTAATGCATGTAAGGTTATTCACTCTGTTACTTCCTTAAAAAGCTTTGACAATTTATTTCCCTAACCAGTTGTCTAGTGAATTTAATTGGTCAATGTTAAGGGCATAGAGTTGTTTCTAATATTCTATTAATAGCATTTCAGTGTATATGGGGATTATAGCCATGTTTCCTTCTTCTTTCTTGATATTGGTAATTTATGTCTTCTCTGATTTTTGTTTCTTCTTTTTTTGTTTGTTTGTTTGTTTTGTTTTTTACTTTGGTCTATCTAACTAAAGTTCTATAAATTTCACTGATGTTTTCAAAGAACCATGTTTGTGAATTAAGTTTCTCTATTGGGTTTCTGTTTTCAGTCTCTTTTGTTCTGCTCTTATCTTTTTATTTTTTCCTTCCTGCTGCTAGCTTTGCATTTAGTGTACCCTTACTTTCCCACAGGTCATTTTTTAGACATGAGTAGTTTTCTAATACAGGCACTTAATTTTGTACATTTCTGTCTAAGCATTATCTGAGTTTCATCTTACAAATGTTGATCTGTGACTTCTTAGAAAATTTCATTCACTTGTACATGTTTTTCAGTATATCTTTTGGCTTTCTCTTTGACCCATTGTTTATTTAAAAGTCTGCCTCTTGATATCTGAACAGTTGGGTTGTTCATCTTTCTGCTATTGAATGCTGTTTAATCATATTCCAATAAATCACTTTTGTGTGGCTCCAATGTGTTGAACTTGTTATTTCCTCTTTTACCACTGAGAATAGGGTCTGTGTCCTGGTGCATGTGCACTAACAAGTGAGTATCCTTTTCTAGTTAAATAGCATCGCACAGATGCCAAGGGGATCAAGTCATAGTAGTGCTGATCACTTCTTTTCTACCCTTTTGGTATCCTCATTACTTGGTCTGTTGATCCTGTGTCAAAGCAAAATCTAAGTCTTACAATCTTCAACTAGGTTAGTTGACATATTTCTCCTTCACTTTTATTAGTGTTGTTTCAAATATTTGAAACCTCTATTCTTAGAGGTATGGACGTTTAGCATTATTATGCTTTCTTGGTGAATTGACCCTTTTAACATTACATAGTGCCACTATCCTAAGGCAATATGCTTCCATACCTTTCCTCCAAAGGCTAAAACTCTTTGTTCGTAGGCAGCATAGAAGAATAGAATGATGTGGGTCGCCAACTTAGGTTCTGCCTCCCAAATGCACACCAGAGGGATGGCTTTCTCAGATAGCTCCCCCAGCCTTTGGACTCTCAGAAGCACTCGGTGATATTTACATCCTGCATGGGAACTGGAAGTCTTCAGTTAGCTTATTTGGAAATTTTATTCACAGAATGTTTAACCCCACAACCCAATTTTATCCCATTTTATACATGGGCAATGTGAAGCTTAAAGGGTTTATAAATTGCCCCAAATCACACAGCTAGGCTAGTGAATCAAGAACTATATTGTTCCCTTAGTTTTTACTTCACTTATTCATTCACTAATTAGGAACAAAAGCAAGATTATATTAGGAAATTAGATACATTAACAGTGTTTAAATATTTCTTAAGATCAGTAAATCAGTGGAAGATCATTTATACATAGTTTTTCTTCTGCATATATTTTATACTTGTGTAAAGGCTTTGATAAACATGTTTCTTCAAAAACCCAGTGGCATGTTGCTAAGAAAATGACAGTGGAATGTTAACGCACAGATGCTACTTCATTTTTCTTTCAGTGTAAAATTTACCTCTATTATTTTCAAAAGGCTCTTGCAGTGTCGTATAATTGCAGTATTTGAAAAGGATTATTTTATAAAATGGACTAAAATACTAGGAAAATTATTGAAATGTGCAGAGCAAAAGGAAACCCTATGTTTAGGAAATTGGAAGCACTCGAGCGAACCTGCACAAAGCAGATAGAACTTAGGGACAGTGGGAGTTGAGGCTGCATGTGATGCGGAGGCTCAGGGATGTGAGGGAAGAGCAGCATGGATTCCTGAGTTGTGGCCACAGGCTGGGACTCCACCCCCAGCCCAGTGAGCAGCCACTGAGGGCTTTCAAAGGGAGACAGCAATGATTAGTTTTCATTGGTTACACAATTTCAAGTCACTGGTGTCAAATTCAATTTCAAATAGTTAAGTAAAGTATCTTATAAGTCCCACTGTCACCCAGAAGAACTTATTTAAAATCAAAACTTTTAACTGAATCTTCAGATCATCAGAGGCCTGAAAAATACAGACCATTTCAAGCCAGTACTTTTAAAATGTACCAACAATTTTTACAGAAAACAATGGGGAGAATTAAAGATTATAAGAGTGTAAGGATAAGGATGATGAATAAGCCCCTGTAGGAGGACTTCACAATATGACTTCACTGTTTCATACATCTATAGTTAAATACACTTAGAATGCTTACTGTATGGTCTTAGTTACCATTTAGGACATGGACAGCCACAGAAAGTCACTGAATCATACAATAAGTTGTGTTGGTTGTCATGATATACTCTAGATTTCTACATTAAATTTCCTCTTTCTGTAGAGCAGAGAATATAACCAGGAAGTTTTATTTCTTCCCCAGAATAGGAGAAAAAGAGGACATTGATAAATCATGGAGTCCTTCTGATTATTCAGAATGTCAACTGCAAGAATATAGATCTCTTCCTATAGTTTTTTCAGAGTGGAATGACATGGGGTAAGGAAGGTTCACGTCTCTATGTACATGACTAAAATATAAAAAGTTTAGTAAAGTGCAGAATTAGTAACATTTTCAAATTTATACCTTTTTTTGGTAAGTAGTAGTAGAATTCTAAGAAGGTTTGATAATATCTTTCACTACTCCTTAGTTCATAAACCCTTAGAATAGTGGAAGATTTCATGAAGCACATACTTTAAGATTTAGAAACAAAAGTCAGTTTAGAGTAAAGGGCTATTTCAGAGAAGACAGTGTAAGAGCTGGTCCTGGGCTCTTTCCTCAATACCTAAGGCTCGTCCCCACACTCCTCTAGCCAAAGAAGTGGGCATATTTGTCTTTGTTGCTGTTTATTGAAGTATGATATATGAACTGTAAAGTGCATAGACTGTGTTGCTGTTGGTTTATATAGACATACCTCTTTTTTATTTCATTCAGCATCATTGCACTTCTCGAATTTGCATTTTTTACAAACTGAAAGTTTGTGGCAACCCTGTCAAGCCAGGTCTTGTTAGCACCATTTTTCCAACAGCATTTGTTCACTTGAAGTCTCTGTGTCACATTTGATAATTCTTGTGATATTTCACATTTTTTCACTGTTATTGTATTTGTACTTGTTATTTTGATCAGTGATCTTTGATATACTATTATAATTGTTTAGGGGTGGGCTCAAACAGGACCCATATAAGATGGCGAATGTACCAATATGTGTGTGTTCTGATTGCTACACCAACTGGCCTTCCCTAATTCTTTCCCTCTCCTCGGGATGCCCTGTTACCTGAGACACAATAATATTGAAATTAGGCCAATTAATACACTAAAATGGTCTCTAAGTGTTCAAGGGAAAGGAAAAGTCACATATCTCACACTTTAAATCAAGAGCTAGATGTGATTAAGCTTAATGTGGAAGGCTTGTCCAAAGCCAAGATAGGCCAAAAGCTAGGTCTCTTGTGCCAAATAGTTAGCCAATGAATGCAAAAGAAAACCTCTTAAAGGAAATTACAAGTCCTATTGAACACACAGATGATAAAGCTAAACACCCTTATTGCTGATATGGAGAAAGTGTCAGCGGTCCAGATAGAAAGCCACACCATTCCCTAAAGTCAAAGCGTAACCCAGAGCAAGGCCCTGACTCTCCCCAATTCTATGAAGGCTGAGAAGTGAGGAAGCTGCAGAAGGAAAGTCTGAGCCTAGCAGAGGCTGGTTCATGACATGGGTGGAAAGAAGCCATCTCCATAACATCAAGGTGCCAGGTGAGGCCGCAGGTGTTGATGGAGAGGCTGCAGCGACCTCTCCGGAAGGTCTAGCTGAGGTAAGTCAGGAAGGGGGCTACACTAAACAACACGTTTTCTGTGTAGATGAAACAGCCTTCTACTGGAAGAAGATGCCGACAGGGACTGTCATAGCTGGAGAGGAGAAGTCAGGGCCTGGCTTCAAAGCCTCAAGGGACAGGCTGACCCTCTCGTTAGGGCCAGTGCAGCTGGGGACTTTAGGTTGAAGTCAGTCCTCATTTCCCAGTCCAGACATCCTAGGGCCCCTACGAATCACACTAAATCTCCTCTGCCCATGCTCTAGAAATGAACAACAAAGCCTGGGTGACGGTGTATCTCTTTACAACATGGTTTACTGAATATTTTGAGCCAGACTTTGAGACCTACTGCTCAGAAACAATGATTCCTTTCAAATATGACAGCTCATCGATGATGTACCTGGTCACCCAAGAGCTCCAGTGAAGATGTACAATGAGATCAATGTTTTCATGCTTGCTAACATAGCTTCCATTCTGCAGCCCATGGATCAAGGAGTCATTTCAACTTTCAAGTCTTATTATTTAAGAAATACATTTCCTAAGGCTACAGCTGCCATAGTTGGTCATTCCTGGGATGGATCTGGGCAAAGTACATGGGAAACCTCTGGAAAGGATTCACTATTCAAAAGAAAGCCTGAACGAAGGA
Organism: Ailurus styani; assembly: GCA_002007465.1. NCBI lineage: Eukaryota > Metazoa > Chordata > Mammalia > Carnivora > Ailuridae > Ailurus > Ailurus styani. The sequence goes on from LNAC01001101.1 coordinate 261,116, forward strand.
TATATTGATATCCTTATCATATTGATTAATGTTGATATATTAATAAGGTGATTCCAACCCTCATGGAGGACTGTGAGGGGGTCAAGACTGTGGGGGAGGAAGTCCCTGCAGATGTGGTGGGAACAGCATNATGGTGATTCCTGGGATGGATCTGGGCAAAGTAAATGGAAAACCTCTGGAAAGGATTCACTATTCAAAAGAAAGCCTGAACGAAGGATATATTGATATCCTTATCATATTGATTAATGTTGATATATTAATAAGGTGATTCCAACCCTCATGGAGGACTGTGAGGGGGTCAAGACTGTGGGGGAGGAAGTCCCTGCAGATGTGGTGGGAACAGCATGAGAACTAGAATCAGATGTGGGGCCTGAAGATGGTATCGAATCACTGCTATCTCATGATAGAACGTAAACGAACAAGTTGCTTCCTATGGATGAGCAAAGAAGTGGTTTCTTGAGAGGAGTCTATTCCTGGTGAGGATGCTTTGAAGATTGTTGAAACGACAACAAAGGATTGAGAACATCACATAAACTTAGCTGATAAGGCAGTGGCAGAGTTTGAGAGGGTGGACTCTAATTTTTAGAGAAGTTCTGTGGGTAAAATGCTATCAAACAGCATCACATGCTGCAGAGAAATCGTTCATAAAAGAAGAGTCAGTCAATGCAGTAAATGTCACTGTGGTCTTCTTCTGAGAACTTGCCATGGCCACCCCTGCCTTCAGCAGCCATGGCCTGGGTCATTCAGCAGTTATCAGGCCCCCAGCAGAAAGACTGACTTGCTTATATTTCAGGTGATGGTGAGCACTGTTCAGTCATAATGTGTTTTTAATTAATACGTACATTGGTTTTTTTAGACATAATCCTATTGTACGCTTAATAGTGTACCATAGAATGTAAACAGATTTTACATGCAGAGACACCAAAAATTACTTTCTTGCAGTTTATTGTAATATTCACTTTATTGCGTGGTTTGGAACCCCCTGAAGCAAGGCCTGTGTTCCTAAAGCAATTCATATACATCTGTTATATCTTCATTCAGACTCTCTTTCGATTTATTTGATATATTAATTTAATTTTTTCCAGTTTATTGTTATTTTTGATGGATTGTGGGTTTTGTGTCCTAATCAAGATGGTTTTACTACCAAAATGTCATGAAGACATTCTTCTATGTTTTCTTATAAAAATGTTATAATTTCTTCTTTCATAATTTAGGTAATAATCTTAAACAACTTTTCTGTAGTCAGGGTAACTTACATTTTTTATGATTTTGTTGTATTTTTTTTTTGTAATGATACACACACACATTTATATGAAGTTCAGAAGCAGGTACAATTACTCTCTGGAGTCAGAAGTCAGGATCATGTTTGCCCTTGGGCAGAGGGATGGTGGTTGGCAGGGTTCAGATTCATTGAACTGCATCATTTTAATTTTTGTACTTTTCCAAATTTATTTTTCAGTGAACACTTACATAAAGTAAGAAAGTATACAGTTAAGAAAATATCAACCAAATGCAATGTGCAGAACCTGTTTGTACCCTGATTCACACAAACCTATAAGTAAAATAAAATCTGTGGGATGATTATGGAAATTTGAACACTGGCTTGTTAATAGATAATACTAAGAATTACTGTGATTTGTATCATGACAATGCCATTTTTTTCATCTTTTATTTTTTATGTTATTTTTAAAATTTTAATTCCAAAAAATTAACATACAGTGTAATATTAGTTACAAGTGCACAATATCATGATTCAGCACTACCGTACATTACCTTGTGCTCATCAGGACAAGTGCCCTCCTTCATCCCCATCACCTGTTTAATCCGTCTCCCACCTACCTCCCCTCTGGCAATTAGCCGTGTGTTCTCTAGAGTTAAGAGTCTGTTTCTTGGTTTCACCCTCTCTCTCTTTTTTCCCTTTGGTCATTTGTTTTGTTTCTTAAATTCCACGCATGAGTTAAATCATATGTTATCTGTCTTTCTGTGACTGACTTATTTCACTTAGGCTAGTACACTCTAGCTCCATCGATGTCATTGCAAATGCCAAGATTTTATTCTTTTTGATGGCTTAATAATATTCCATATTATATATATACACTACCACTTTATCCATTCATCAGTCAATGGACACTTGGGCTTTTCCATAGTTTGGCTATTATAAAATGATTCTGCTATAAATATAGGGGTCCATATATCCCTTCAAATTCATGTTTTTGTATTTTTTGGGTAAATACCCAGTAGTGTGATTACTAGACCCTAGGGTAGTTCTATTTTTAATTTTGAGGAACCTCTATACTGTTTTCCACAGTGGCTGCACTAGTTTGCATTCCCAGTAGTGTACGAGGGTTCCCCTTTCTCCATATCCTCTCCAACACCTGTTGTATTTTGTTGATTTTAGCTATTCTAACAGGTGTGAGGTGATATCTTATTGAGTTCCGATTTCCATTTTCCTGATACTGAATGACATTGAGCATCTTTGGATGTGTCTGTTGGCCATCTGTATGTCTTCTTCTGGAAAAATATCTGTTCATGTCTTCTGCCCACTTTTAATTCAATTATTTGTTTCTTGGTGTTGAGTTGTATCAGTTTTTTATATATTTTGGATACTAGCCCTTTATCAAATATGTCATTTGTAAATATCCTCTCCCATTCGGTAAGTTGTCTTTTAGTTTTGTTGATTGTTTCCTTCTCTGTGCCAAAGCTTTTTCTTTTGATGAAGTCCCAGTAGTTTATTTTTTATTTTGTTTCCCAGCTTTAGGAGACATATCTAGTAAGAAGTTGCTATGGCCAATGTCAGAGAAGTTACTGCCTGTCTTCTCTTCAAGGATTTTTATGGTTTGCTGTCTCACATTTAGGTCTTTAATCCATTTCGAATTATTTTTGTCTGTGTGTAAGTGGTCCAGTTTCATTCCTTTTCCAGTTTTTCCAACACCATTTGTTGAAAAGACTATCTTTTTCCCATTGCATATTCTTGCCTCTTTGTTTTTTTCTTTTACTTTTTAAAAAAATTTTATTATTTATTCATTTGGCAGAGAGAGATAGGGCAAAAGAGGGAACACCAGCAGGGTGAGTGGGGGAGGGAGAAGCAGGCTTTCCCACAGAGCAGGGAGCCCGATGTGGGGCTTGACCCCAGGATCCCGGGATCATGATCTGAGCCAAAGGCAGATGCCTAACAACTGAGCCACCCAGGCACCCTTCTTGCCTCTTTGTTAAAGATTAATTGACCATGTAGTTGTGGGTTTATTTCTGGATTTTCTATTCTGTTCTGTTGATCTGTATGTTTGTTTTTATGCCAGTACCATACTGTTTGATAGCTGCAGCTTTGTAATGTAACTTGAAGTCCAGAATTGTGATGCCTCCAAGTTTGGTTTTCTTTTTCAAAACTGATTTGGCTATTTGTGGTCTGTTGAAGTTCCATACAAATATTAGGATTGTTCTCACCTTAAAAAAATGCTGTTGGCATTTTGATAGAGAGTGCATTAAATGTCTAGATTGCTTTGGGTAGTATAGACATTTTAAGAATATTTGTTCTTCTAGTCCATGAAATATGGAATATTTTTCCATTTGTTTGTCTCATCTTCAATTTCTTTCATTGGTGTTTTAAGTTTTCAGAGTACAGGTCTTTTACCTCTTTGGTTAGGCTTATTCCTAGATATTTTATTATTTTTGGTGCAATTGTAAATGGAATTGTTTTCTTAATTGCTCTTTCTGTTGTTTCATTATTAGTGTATTGAAATACAACACATTTCAGCATGTCGATTTTGTATCCTGTGACTTTACTGAATTCATTTATAATTTCTAGAAATTTTGATGAAGTCCTTCAGGTTTTCCATATATAATATCATGTCAACTGCAAATAGTGAAAGTTTTTCTTCTTGATTCCTTTTATTTCTTTTTGATGTCTGATTGCTGTGGCTAGGATTCTTTTGGATAAAAGTGGTGAGAGTGGACATCACCTTGTTCCTGACTCTAGGGGAAAGCTCTCATTTTTTCCCCATTGAGTATGATGTTGGCTGTGGGTTTTTCATACATGGCCTTCATCATATTGAGGAATGTTCCCTCTACTTTATTGAGGCTTTTATCATAAATAGATGTTGTACTTCATCAAATGTTTTATCTATGTCTATTAAAATGATCATATGGTTCTTATACTTCTCTTTTTGATGTGATGTGTGATGCTGATCAATTCGCAAATATTGAATGATTCCTGCATACCAAGAATGAATCCCAATTGAGTATGGTAGATTATTTTTTTAATATATTGTTTGTTTCATTTTGCTAGTATTTTCTTGGGGTTTCTGTATCTGTGTTCGTTAAAAATATTAGCTGGTAGTTTTCTTTTTTAGTGGTATCTTTATCTGGTTTGGGTATCTGGGGAAGGCTGGCCTCGTAGAATGAATTGGAAGTTTTTCTTCCTTTTCTGTTTTTTAGAATAGTTTGGGAAATGTAGGTATTAACTTTTCCTATAAAAGTTGGGTAGAATTTGCCTGTGAAGCCGTTTGGTCCTGGGCTTTGTTGGCAGTTTGATTACTGATTCAGTCTTCTTTCTGGTAGGTAGTCTGACTGTTCAAATTTTCCATTTCTTCCATGCTTCAGTTTTGGTAGGTTATATGCTTCTAGGAATTTATCCATTTCTTCTAGTTTGTCCAATTTGTTGGCTTATAGTTTTTCATAATATTCTCTTACAAATATTTATATTTCTGTGGTGTTGGTTGCTTCCCTTTCAATTGTGATTTTGTTTGAGTCCTTTTTTTCTTTTCTTTTTTTTATAGATTTTTTTTCTTTTCTTTCTTTTTTTTTCTTTTGGATGAGTCTGTGTAGAAGTTTATCAGTTTTGTTGATCTTTTCAAAGAATCAGCTTCTGGTTTCATATATCTGTTCTGTTGTTTTTTAGATTCTGTATCATTTAGTTCTTCTCAAATGTCTATTTTTTCCTTCCTTCTGCTGGTTTTGAGTTTTATTTTTTTGTCCTTGTTCTAGCTCTACCTTTAGGTGTAAGGTTAGGTTGTTTATTGGAGATTTTTCTTCTTCAGGCCTGTGTTGCTATACATAGCCCTTTGAGAATTGCATTTGCTGCATCCAAGAAGTTTTGGACCATTGCGTTTTCATTTCCATTTATTTCCATATACTTTTTATTTCTTCTTTGATTTCTTGGTTGACCCATTCATTGTGTACTAGTATGTTATTTAACCCCCATGGATTTGTGTTCTTCCCAGATTTTTTCTTGTGGTTGATTTCCAGTTTCATAGTGTTGTGGCCAGAAAAGATACGTGGTACAAGTTCAATCTTTCTGAATTTGTTAAGGCCTGTTTTGTGGCCTAATATGTGATATATTCTGGAGAATGTTTTCTGCACTTGAAAAGACTGTGTATGCTGCTATTTTAGGAGGGACTATTCTGAATGTAGGTTAAATCCATCTGGTCCAGTATGTCATTCAGAGCTACAGTTCCCTTGTCAATTTTCTGTTTGGATGATCTGTCCATCAGTGTAAGTGGGGTATAAAGATCCCCTACTATTATTGTGCTTTATCAGCCAGTTTCTTTATGTTTATTAACTGTTTTATGTATTTGGGTGCTTCCATGTTGGGTGCATAATATTTACAAATATTGTATCTTCTTGTTGGATTGTCCCCTTTTTTTATTATATAGTACCTTCTTTGTCTCTACTTACAGTCTTTGTTTTAAAGTCTGTTTTGTCTGATATAAGTATTGCTACCTCAGCTTTCTTTTGACATCCATTTGCACGATAAATGTTTCTCCCCTCACTTTCAATCTGCAGGTGTCTTTGGTCTAAAATGAATTTCTTGTAGGCAGCGTATAGATGGGTCTTGGGCTTTTGTCTTGTTTTGTTTTTGTTTTTGTTTTTTATCTCTGTCACCCTGTGTTTTGACTGGAATGCTTAGTCAATTTACATTGAAAGTAATTATTGATAGATAGGTATTTATTGCCATTTGTTACTTGTTTTGTAGTTGTCTTGTAGTTATTCTCTGGTCCTTCTCTAGCTCTCTTTCATGGTTTGCCGTTTTTCTTTAGTGACATACTTGGGTTCCTTTCTCTTTATTCTTTGCATATCTTTAGCTGTTTTTTGATTTGTGGTTAACACTCTATATTAAGTCAATGGACGCTTAAGTTTGAACCCATTCTTCATTCCTATTCCCCACCATGTTTTAGGTATTTGGTGTCATATATTGCATCATTTCCTAATTCATTTTGTGAATCCCTTGACTGATTTTTTACAGAAATACTCACTTTTTGCTGCTTTTGTGTTTCCTGCTTTTCATACTCTTACTTATGGTCTTTTCTTTCCACTGGAAGAGTCCCCTTTAATGTGTCATATAGGGCTAGTTTCATGGTCTTGAACTCCTTTAGTTTTTGCTTCTCTGAGAAAATCTTTATTTCTCTTTCTATTCTGAATGACAGCCTTGCTGAATATAGTATTCTTGGCTGCAGATTTATTCTTTTCGGCACTGTGAATATATCATGTTTCTCTCTTCTAGCCTGCCAAGTTTCTGCAGAAAAATCAGCTGTAGTGTTATGGGGTCTCCCTTATGTATAATTGTCTTTTCCTCTTGCTGCTTGTTAAATGTTTTCTTTATCACTACTTTTTTCCATTTTGATATCTATGTGTCTTGGTGTGGACCTTCTTTGCTTGATTTTGCTGGGAGACCTGTGCCTCCTGCGTCTGGATATCTGTTTCCTTCCCAGGTTAGGGAAGTTTTCAGCTATCATTTCTTCAAGTGAATTTTCTACCCCCTTATCTTTCTTTTCTTCTGAGATCCCTATGATATGAATATTATTAAGCTTGATGGAGTCACTGTGTTCCCTAAGTCTAGTCTCATTTTGCATGATTCTTTTTCTCTCATTTGCTCAGCTTGATTACTTTTCATTATTCTGTTTTCTAGATCACTAATTTATGCCTTTGCTTTTTCCAGATTGCTATTTATTCCATCAAGTGTATTCTGAATTTCATTTATTGTGTTCTTCATCTCTGATTGCTTCCTTTCTCTCTCTGTTTTAAGGGTCTCACTGATGCCCTCTACTCTTTTATCAAGTCCAGTGAGTATCTTTATGACCATTACTTTGAATTCTCTATCAAACATGTTACTTATCTCCATTTCACTTAGGTCTCTTGTGGTTTTGTCCTGTTCTTTCATTTGGGACCGATTCCTCATTTTGTCTAAATCTGGCTGTTTCTATGTGTTAGGAGGTCAGCTATACCTTCTGCTCGTGCAAGTAGTGAGAGCGACATGCATTTTTAACTAGGCCTCTCCCACAGGGGATGCCCTGCCTCAGGGGAGACCAGGCAGGCAGGGATGTGGTGTGGTAACTCTTCTTCTACTCCATAGGGGATGGAGATACACATCCACTGATGAGACTCAGGCCAGCTGGGGCTCTCAGCTAAGTGCTCCCATAGGTGCCTGGTGCTACACACTCCACATGCAGATCTTCTTTTATGTGGGATGTGCACAGCCACCATGGAGACCAGCCCGTGGCCAGTGCTGCTCTGCTGAGTGCCTGGGAGCGAGGATATAGTTTTAGCAAGCTGTGTGGGTCCTCCACAGAAGAGTGGGAGATACCACGTTAGCAAGGTTTGAACAAGTCTTTTGGTGGAGGGAATCTGCAGCCCTGGGACTGAGGCAAGCCTGTCCGGAGGGGTGGGTCTCAGCGTAAGCATGGTAGATGGTGAATACTTATGTTGTGCTGGTTTCCACAGATGGCTCTGTATTTATGCTGGGGATGGGGTGGGGGCTATGGTGCCTGCAGCTCCTTTGTTTCTGGAGAAGTCTCTTGGGAACTCTGAGATCACTAACTCTCCCTCGCTGAAGCTCCAGGTGCCTTTCAAACTGCTTCTTCCATTCTGTATCTCCAAGGCCTGTTTGCCGCACTGACAGGGACTCAGCTTCCTATCATCCTCAGGGCTCTCCCGGAGCCATGCCTGCTGGATTTTAAAGTTCTAGGTTTTAAGTCTTGCTGGTTGTATACACTCACGAGATTTGGCCCCTCTCATTCTTTTTTTTTTTTTTTAAGATTTTATTTATTCATTTGACACAGAGAGAGAGATTATAAGTAGGCAGAGAGGCAGGCAGAGAGAGAGGAGAGAGGAGGAAGCAGGTTCCCCGCTGAGCAAAGAGCCTGATGTGGGCATCGATCCCAGGACCCTGGGATCATGACCTGAGCCGAAGGCAGCGGCTTTAACCCACTGAGCCACCCAGGCGCCAGGCCCCTCTCATTCTTAATACCAAATGCTTTGGTGATTTTTCTTCCCCGTGTGACTAGCACAGGCTCCCCGATATACTAGTCTATTTCTCGCCCCTCTCTGTGCCTGTGGCTCCCTACCTCCAGCGGTCAGACCCAGATTCCGGCTGGGTCCTCACCCTTCCTACTCTCTTCCATGTGGCCTCTTCTCGCCACTTAGTTGTGGAGTTTGTTGGGACAGTCTTTGAGTCCCTTTCTGGGTTGTTCATGCTGGTGCAAGCATTATCTAGTTGATATGTGGGATGAGGTGAGTTTAGGCTCCTCCTACTCCACCATCTTCCCCAATACCCATGTTCCATTGTGGTTAGTAAGGCTCATACAAGTCTCTGGTTTGTACACAGCAAGGTATTTATGGGAGGACATCATTTAATGCTTTGGATTTTCTTTAAAATAATCCAGTAAGTGAAAGTGTGTGTGAGAATAGCTAGAAATGAAATAAAATGACATATTTTTAAAAATAGATGATGAATACATGCTTCTTTTTTTTCTGTTTTCTCATCTATTATTATTCTACTTTTTTTCATCTGTGTTCTGGATATTTGAAATGTTTAATAATAAATAATAAATATATTCTTGCCAAGTCACGTCCCCAGATTAAGACACACCCAGGTGAGGAATGTGATAGCAGCCTTGGGAGAACAGAAGCAGGGGATTCAGGTCTGCCAAACCTGTGGGCCTGACCCACGGTCATTCTGAGATAAAAGGCACTGTTGTAGGATGCTAACTGTGCAGTAATTTGTTAAGCAGCAATGCAGACTTCATGCATTTACCAGTAAATTGCTGCGTATAAACCAGTCATTCCACTCAACTATGTTTGTCACAACAATCAAACAAATTCAGATAATATTCTCATTCTGCAGAGTAAAAAATCCAGTAGTCTTTCAAAGTTCAAACCAATCAATAGGTGATCCAACCAAATTCATATTTGGTTATTTCAAATTGTAAAGGCTAAGGACATTTCTTATACGCCACACACCCTCCAGGTAGAGAGAGACCAGAGCAACCCCTCAGTAGCATCAAAGATGCTGGCCGACTGCCAGGTCCAAGTGCTGGTGCTGATGCTGACTGCAGTAGGACAACCTGGGAAATCCCAGGAAGGTTTTAAGTAGCCTGTGGTCAACAAATCCATACTTGGTGTGACTTCCCTGTCATGACTTTGTTCTGCACACTCCTACTGATGAAGTTGCTTCTATGGAAAGTGAGCAATATGTAGATAGAGTAAGAAGCCGTTGGAGTTCTGAAAAATATTCATGACTAGAAACTGTCTTGAAAAACACAGCTAGCTATAAATTAATTACTCCTTTAACATGGTGCTTCTTTCTTCTGAGCTATATTTCAATATTTTAGTCAAAAATATTTAGGAATTCTCTTTGAAGGGCATGGATTCCTGCTACCTAATAACTAAGAAAAGCTTGGGTTTTTAGATGAGTAGTCTTGACTCATTAAATAGCATAAAAATAGGATACATTTCTGATGCTTGATGAGGGTTAATAAACCTTATTATTTTGACATAATCAAGACATACAGCATATTTTATAAATTGAGTCAGTGATTACAAAAGTCTAAAGAGGAATGCATTCTTTTAATCAAGAAGAAATAAAATGGACACAAAAAGTTCATATCTCTAGTTAAGTTAGGCCTCTAATTATTAGTTCTAAGAATTTTTGGTAGAAAGCTATGTGGTACTCTTAGTAAGAAAATGTTATCTCTCAGGGATGACAGAAAATTTCCATTTTTTGTTCTAGGTAGAATACTTGCAATGTTAAAATTCTAGAAGATCTTTCAAATTGGAATGGCTACCAAGAGACACTGAAGACAAACTAGGTTAATAGGAATGTGAGTTAACATGAGGGAAATGTCCTTGGAGTAGAGGAAAGGCATAGCTTTTGAAATACTTAATTTTGTATATTTGTGTAGGGCATGCATGGATGTAGCTGTAGGCCTGATCATTGTGTGGGGGGAGGGCTCCCTGGGGGCATGGCATCTCACTTCTCACTATTCTAAATAGAACTATTACAAAAGAAAGATGAGAGTGTGGCCTTCTTTCTGTCATGAGTGTCCTGGACACGTCCCCCAGACTTGGAGTGCAAGGCCCTACCCCTTCCAGAGTCAGACCCCGGGTGGGAGCAGGAGGGTACCAAGCATAGCCGGAGTGACTGAGTTACAGTAAATCATTGGGACTCAGGGCCCTGGAGAAACTATTAGAGCTCCACCTGCAGGGGAATCTTCTAAAAAGTGGAAACCAGAAAAAGCGATAGCCTACCAGCTCTAGCCTTAATGCCAATGGAATTGTCCTAGAGGGAAATACGAGGAGCACTGTCAGTCTGCCTCTGGTGAGGTGGGAAGCCAGGATGTGTGAGTCAGGCATAACAGCGAGTTTAGATTTCAAAGAAGGCTCATGACGGGCATTTTTAAGTTTGTATTTGTTCATCTTGTATCTTTTCAGTGTTATTTTTTATTCATTCTGCTGTCTGTCCACAAAAGAGTGTTCAGAAATACACTATTCTTATTTCTGTGAATAGGGAAGAAGGAAGTTGAGGAATGGATCTTCCCCGACCGTGGGCCTAGGAGCAGACTCAGGCCACACATGCTGCCGGCATCCCACCCCAGCCCCCCACACCCCCCACTGGCCCCCTGGCCACAGGCCCACCCCTCAGCGGCTGGTGGGGGCTGCTGTTTCTTTCCCTGGGGCTCTGTGGGCACCCAGTCCACCTGCTTCTTATGCTTCAGGCCAGAAGTGACCAGGAAATAGTAGGGATTAGCCCCCCTTTCCTGTCAAAGTGCACAGTCCTCAGCGAAGGACCAGCTATGACTGGTGTGTGAGCCCCACGGTCATCTCACCCACTGGGTGACCCAATCAACTCTCTGGTGTGTGATCTGCACTGGCTTCTGGGGGTTCCTAGTGGGGTGAAGTTGTAGATGAGCTCAGCAGTCGCTTGGAAGGCAGCACACATGTAATTGACTGCCTTCCCTTCCCCAGTTTTTGTCGTCCTTTCTCTGCTACTCTTCCCGGGGCTCCTACTCCCTACTCTTTACACGAACTCTGATTCTTGTGTCAGGGTCCGTGTGCTCAGGGAGCCCAACCTGGCATCCGCTACCAGAAGTGACCCTACGAAGTAGATCCGCAGCCAGCATGTGCGGTGGCGATGCCCTGCACCACGTGGCATGGCACATGCTGGTATGCTGACCTGGGGCAGACGCAGTGTGAGCCAGGGGGAGGACAGTGCGCTGGGGGACTCAGGGCCCCTGTCACTCAAGTCCATGGAGGCAGGGCTGTAATGTACTTGTGGGTTACCCTCTGTGATATGTCAGCTCTGGTCAGCTGATGATTAACCCAGCGAAAGGTAGAAGCAGTGCTAGGGGAGCACTCGTCTCTGGCAGCTGGTCCCACCTCCCCTCACTGCCGAGCTCACCTGTCTGCATGATCCCGGCCAGAGGTGCGATACCAGATTCGAGGCAGGAAGACCTTCTTGTCCACCGAACAAGTCGGCAGACTTGGAAGGGTGCTTGGCATTTGGTCTTGAAGATGCTGGAAGTAGGGTTAAGTGACGTGAGGTGAGGAGGACTTTGGGGGATGCTTGTCCGTGTCTTCAGACTGGATGTCCTGGTTCTGGGACACTGGGGGCTGGTCCAATGGCATGCTGAGAGGGCCCCTTAAAGCCTGGACAGAACGACGACTGACATCGAGTGGGTGGAAATGCTGAAAGCACGTTGTGAGAGTGCTGGAGGAGTGGTCAGAAAGCTCCGGGTGGGGAACATGTGAGAGGGGGCTATTGCACAATAGCAGAGAACCCACTGGCTTCCTCCCTTCTCCAGCGAGTGAGCCGGGGGTAGGGCGGGCCCTGGGTGAGGTGAGGGGACAACTCCGGAGGCCACATTGGAGGGCACCCTCCCCTGTTTCACTCAGCAGGCCTGGAGGGCCTCACAAGGCAGTGAGTCATGCTGACCTTAACCAGGGGTCACCCCAATGACAAGGTTCTGCTGCGTGTGGTGTATTTTATACAAGGCTCAACACAGCTTCTGGAACACATGGTGTGTCAAACTACCAGCACATGTGTTATTTTTAATCCCTGTCAGGTAGGATGATGAGAATCAAGTAATGTTCACTGGAAAGGCTGGTCCATAGGGTCCCTGACGAGACACAGGCGTGCCAGCAGCCAGGCGACGTCCCACGTCACCCCGTGGTCTGAACCACGCGAGGGCGTCCCTTCCAAATAACAGACAAGTTATTGCATCCTGCATGTCTAGCCCACTAAGACAGTGACAAAGCACTTAGCACACCCACTTGTGGATTTTAACCACCCATAATATTTGGGAATGCTCATGTCCCCCAGAGACATGGAGAATGTCAGTTTTGAGTGTGGACCAGAGAAAATGAAGTCTCTGTGGAAAGTCAAGGCTGTGAGGTGAGTGGCCTTGACCAATGGTCTGTGGGAGCAGATGCAGACCTCGCATGCGATCTCCGAAAAGCCCTGCATGAACCTCGAGGGATCTGGAATAGAGCCGTGTCGCTCCCGCACATGGCCCCCAGAGAGACAGAACACTGCCTAGACCCACGACCGAAGACGTGGGATCCGTATCGTGGTCACATCAGGTGGGCATGGTGCTAAGATGAATGACAGGGTTAGGACTGAGTCTGATCATGTCTGGAGGATACAAGACAGAGAAAGCATCCAGAGGGAGGAAGTCTTAGTCAATATACAGGAGCCTGGATGGGGAAAATGGCTTCATTTGTTGATGAGAATCTTGAAGAATTAAAGTTTAAAAGGCTGGATCCAAAGACATCTGAGGAGGAATCATTTGGATGTTCTTATGGGAGTGGGGGGAATGCATGTGGATTTTATGGTCTTGAGTCAAAGTCACACAGGTCCTCCAGCACCGAGCGAGGACTAAACCAGCAGGACGGCACAATGCTGGGGCAGCGGGCTCTGAGCAGAGGGACTGTGGGTAGGGAGCAGAGGTGTCATGTGGGCCTAGAAGCACGTTTCCCTTGCAGCGAGTGTCTCCCAGGGCTCTGGGTGTCCCAGAGCAGGCCCAAGGAATGGGCACAGTGGTGGGTCTTGGCTAATGCCTACTTGTAGAAGAGCATTCTTCTTTTATCTGGTGTAGTTCTCTAGAAAAGAGAATCCCGGGAGTTTTATAAAGAAGTAAACAAAATGAAAAACCACTGTTGGAAAGGGATACTGCAGGGGAATACATGTTCGGTCTGGCTCTCCAGGCACTTATGATCTACTTTGGAAAATAGAACTCGGATATTTACTTCTATGCAAGAATATATGCATGGATGGTGTTGTCCAAATTATTCAGAAGCAGGTGGGATTCTTCCCACTGAGAGAGAAATTCTCATGGAAGAAGTAGAAGCTGAGTGGAATTTTTGAAGTTGAGATCAGACTAGTCACGAGGAGTAGGCTCAGTGAGGATGAGAGGGGGGCTCTGCTCCGGGCAGACCATCATGGGGTCAGGTCTGGGGAATGGGTTTGTTTTCTGTTGCCTCTGTGATGATGATGATTTGCCAGACTTCATGGCCTGAAACAAACCGATGGATCCTGTAGGGTTCTGTGGGTCAGAAGTGCAGCGTGGCTCTCAGGGTAAAAATCCAGGTCACAGCAGGCTCCCAGCAAGAGGGCATTTCCTTGCTCAGTGGGATTGTGGGCAGAGTCCGAGCCCAGTGGTTGTGAAAGTGAGTCCCCTTGTCCTCGCTGCCAATGAGACAGAGCCCTCTCCAGGTGGGCAGGTAACCAGGCTCCGTGGCTGAGGCGGCAAGTCCCTTCTCTCCGACTCAACCTTCTGCCTTTTCTTCCTTGCTCGTAAGGACTCCTACATTTAGATTGGACCAACAGGGCAGCCCCAGATAATCTTTCTATCTTAAACTTACTAGCAACCTCGATCCCACTGCCATCCTGATGTCTTTTTGCCACATAATACGACACGGCCACAGATTCCAGGGACTGATACGTGGGCATCTGTGAGCATGCAGAAGGCAGTATTATTCTGTGGACCACAGTCCAGAAGATGGCTGAGAAGGGCGAGCCGTGGGTCAGAGCAGAAAATGAGAGTGCAAGCCAGGGGCAAGATGCCGGGGCTTGTGACTCCTCTATGCACACTTCGTGGCACTTTTAAGAAATTCTGACTTTATCCTAAATGCAAATGAAAAGCTGTTGAGGGAAAATATGTAAGGGGAAGTATGTGGAAGGGGGCAGGTGATGATAGGATTCAGTCTGCATTTTCAACTGCAGACTTCATCTCTGTTTTGAGGGAGAGATGAGGGGGAGGTGTGGGGAAGGCAGACCCACCAGGAGCCCACTCCTGTATTTTATGAAAGAGAGGGGCATGCATTACACAAAGGCAGTGGAGGGCAAAATGCAGAGCGGTGGCTGGGTTTGCAGGAGGCACGAAGGGCAGGAATCTGTACAAAGTTCTCTGAAGTGTAGCTGGTACAGGGCTGGGAGGCAGACACCCACTGAACAGGTGCCCCGATCTTGCAGGCACGGATAAAGGGGAGCGTGTTTTTGGGCATAACAGGGAGAACGGAACATAAGGGGCTGGTAGATGAATCATTTCTAACCTACAAGGATCTGAAGTTTGGGAATACTTGTTTTTGTGATACTTACATACACAGTTCCAGGACCCAGTGAACCAGACTGTTGAGGACGGGAGTTAAGAAATTTGCATTTTTGGGTGCCTGGGTGGCTCAGTGGGTTAAAGCCTCTGCCTTCGGCTCAGGTCATGATCTCAGGGTCGTGGGATGGAGCCCTGCATCGGACTTTCTGCTCCTCAGGGAGCCTGCTTCCTCCTCTCTCTGCCTGCCTCTCTGCCTACTTGTAATCTCTCTCTGNTGCATCGGACTTTCTGCTCCGCAGGGAGCCTGCTTCCTCCTCTCTCTGCCTGCCTCTCTGCCTACTTGTAATCTCTCTCTGTCAAATAAATAAATAAAATCTTAAAAAAAAAAGAAATTTGCATTTTAGCGAGTTCTAGAGAAGCATCTCAGAGATCGAGACTCCCCTGATCCACAGAAAAGGCTTTGGGACACGGCCCTGTATGACCCATGAAGATGAGATAATACGCCGTTCATGGAAATACACATGCTAAAGGAAATATTTAAAAAGATAAAATATAAATAAAATACAGTACAGAAATTAACTCCTTAATAGGCCTATCCTGATAGAAATCTTTAATTTATTCTTCGATAGGCCTTTAAAATGTAATATTTACACATACGAAACCATTTCTTCTGTATTCTGGTAGTGCTTCTGTTCAAAGTAAGGAAAACACGTTGCTCAGAATTCTATAATCTTTCTTTAGTGGAAGCTCTCACTCAGAAAGTATCTGCCTTTACCACCCTGTGGTGTATTCCCCTTGATGTACTGAGTATCCAAAACACTCTTCACAGAGGAAGTTGTCACAGACTAATTCGAGCCCCTGGAGCATAATGAGAAATATAAGTACAACTCAAAGGATTCTCTTTCCTGCCGATGAGATTGATTTGGAAGGAATGCTTAATTTGTCGATCTGGGACCCTCCTCCCAGCAAGCAACTCACTTCCCGGGAGCCCCCCAACAGGAGAGTTTCTGTTTTCTTCCCTCGGGTGTGAACGAGGAGGAGGGGCTGTTTGAGGCCATTTCCACAGGTACAGTCACCTTCCCAGCATGGAAACTGGATTGGATTTTCTTTCATGAGGTTCCTCAGATTGTTCTTTGCATGCAGAATCTACTGTAAGACCTTACCAGTCACTGGACCAGGCGCTGCTGGTCCCTGGACAGACGGGGACAGCGGGCTGCAGAGAGAAGCGCCTCGTGGGCTCAGAGCTCCAGAGGCACGACTCTGCATCCCAGGAGCCCCTCCAAGCCCGTGATTACTCTGTGTCCTGTGGTCCAGGGTCCTTGTGTGACCCAGTGTCCTGCGTGAGTTCACACCTTCTCCACTGGCATGCGCGTGACTGCACAGAGCGTTAGCCTGAGGGCCCCGCTGCTCCCTGGGCTCCCGCCTTCCTGGGGTCCGTGTCCTTATGACATCTTACAACATCTCACTGTGTGAGATGTATGAACGTGACCTGCGATGGGCTCTGGAGGCCGCCACTCTGCACTGCCCGCTTCTAACCATGTCTCAGGAAGCATTCCCGATGGAGAAGGTTGGCATTCAGTATGCTTCCATACGAACCGTGGCTAAGAGCTCAACTGTCCTCTCAGCTGCAATCTACGTGGCCCGACTCTCTCCTTTGCTGCAGGAATCCTCCTTCAGGCTGAGCGCAAAGGACAACTGGGGAAGAATGGAGCCCTCTGCAGCCCAATGGATGGTTGCTGTGGGCTTGGCCACGCTGTCTGGAGCTATCCTGCTGCCTTCAAAGGGCCCTACCATTCTGGGCCACTTGTAGGTTGGGCCAAGGAAGACCGGGAGGTTGTATGTTAGGTGTACCTGAGGTATGCTCAGCACATAGCTAAATAGTGCTGCTGCAGAGCTTACAGAAAGTACAGACATTCCCCTACTGAGGTTTGATCTTGGTTTTTAGGAACACCTCCTCTGCAAAACACCCTTTTTGAAATAAAGTTAAAAATAAGATTTTAAGTACTGCATTTTAAATACTATAAAAGTAGAGATTAAAATCTAGTTTTCATAGAATATTCATCGGTATTTACTACTTGCCATGGGGGCTGGAGGGATAATAGTGCTGACCTGGAGAACAGGAGAGTCAGAAGACACAGCCCTGTGAGAGAAGTGTTGACATCCACTCCCGAAGTCAGTAACAACGTAGAAGGCTCCCCTCGAAAAACAGATTCTGCTGCAAAACCTGGGTTTACCCTCACTCCAAGAAGCCCGACGCCACTGAAACAAAAAATGGCAGTTCTTTTTTTTTTTTTTTTTAAGATTTTATTTATTTATTTGACAGAGAGAGATACAGCGAGAGAGGGAACACAGCAGGGGAGTGGGAGAGGGAGAAGCAGGCTCCCCACCTAGCAAGGAGCCCAATGTGGGACTCAATCCCAGGATCATGACCTGAGCTGAAGGCAGACACTTAACGACTGAGCCACCCAGGTGCCCCAAAAATGGCAGTTCTTGTGCACAAATACAAGTGGGGTGATGGTTTTTAATGTGTGAGCACCCTTGGGAGAACCATCTAAACATTTAAATTTGCTTGATCTAGATCAGTGTCAACAGGGGTTTTGCATAGATTATCTCCAATGAAGGGTTCCATTTTGTAATACAAATCAAGGCAACTTTTAGAAGCTGATTCCACTAAAAGTAAACACCTGGCATGATTATGAGTGCTCTTATAAATTCATTTAAGAGTTCAGTATTTGGGGGCAAAATCATTTTCTGCCAAAAAGATCAGTTTGGGGTAGAACACAACCTTGTGGTTAAAACTTTTCATAGGAAACTTGGACATTTAGAATCACAGACGTGCTTGGAATGGACTGTGGAGACACGGAATTATGTTCAGCTATGATGTACAATGGAAGTTAGGGTCTGAGTTACAAACATCTTCAATAAATAAAGGTTAATTTCACTGTGACCTTCAGTATTAACCTGCGGTCATGTAGCTCAGGAACTGTGGGGCACTGTGGGGCGCGTGGACACCGACCTACGGGTCTCCCTCCCAGGAGTTCACGCCGCCACCTTTCAGCTCTCCAGGATCGACAGCTCCTGGTAAATCAACACCATTGTTCTAGGGTCATGGAGACCTTTTTTTTTTTTGTAAATAAATATGATAATTTTAGTTACATTGTGTTCAAAAAGTTGACCAAGGATTTTAAATCAAATATTCAGTGAATACAGGGACAATCGCTTAAGCCTTTAAAGTTTACTAACAAATTACAGTTTTCGAAAGCAGTGTCTGCAACATGACACTATGGCTTTTATTTGTATAAAAGCAAAGAAGGAATTAACTGAAGGCCCAAACAGTGTACAAAATGTAGTATAAAAATGGATTTTTAGGATGCCTTGACTTGTGGGGTGTTATTTCTATTAGAAATGTGACTTTTTTGTAATTATTATCACATGCTGTATACTTTGCTCATTCCAAGTGTACAATTCAGTAGTTCCACTCTATTCACAGAATTGTGAAATTTTCGCTGCGGCCAACCTTAAAATGTTTCTGTCACCCCCGAAATAAACTCTGTACCTTTGAGCTGTACTCTCCACCCACCAATCGCCTTATCCTTCCCAGCCCCAGGTGGTCACTTCTGTGTCCATCGATTTGCCTTTCGTATAAATAGGATCATACACTAGGTGGTCTCTTGTGGCTGTTTTATTTCCTTTAGCATGTTTTGGGGTTCATCCATACATGTTGTCAAGACTTCATTCTTTTTGTATGGTTAACTAATTATTCTATGAAGACATCACATTTTGTTTATCCATCTACCAGTTGATGGACATTTGGGTTGTTTCCACTTTAACTCTCATGAACAATACTCTCATGAACATGCATATACACGTTTTTGTGTGTGAGTATATGCTTTCATTTCTCTCGGTCATATACCGGGTAGTGGGGTTTCTGGGTCAAATGGCAACACTGTGTTTGAAATTTGGAAGAATGGCCAGGTCATTTTCCAAGGTGGGAGCGCCACTTTGTACTCCATCTTCTGCACTGCCCGTCCCTGTGGGGACACTACCTGCTTTGGTGCCACCAATGGCTCTCTCCACAGAGTCACTCTTTCTTTTCTGAAAGACCAGCACATGTTTGCCAGCAAAGGTCTCTACCAGCCTGTTTTCTACCTGTAGAATCTCGCAAGTCCAACTTACACTGCTGTGATAGTGTACAACACTACAGTATTCACTAGAGTGTACAATACTATATTGTACACCATAAATATATAGGCTTTTTATCTGTCAATTATACCCCAGTAAAGCTGGAAAAAATGTAATATTCCTGGCTTTAGCAAAACATCCACCTAAAATCTTGGCCTACTCTCAAGCTTCTCAAGCTTCCTAATTTTAGTATCCTTTGCACTCCGGACAGACCAAGAACATTCCAAATCACCAACTTCTTGTTCCTTTCTCTTTATAGTTCCTCACTCAATTCATCTCTTTGCTCTCTCATTTTATTATAAGGAGCCAGGAGACACTGGCACTTCCATACTTTCTTTGGAAACTCCTCAACAGAATGTGCAAGTTCATTTTTTTTACACACCTTGCCTTCCACACAGCTGTAGGGCCAAGTCTCACCAAGTTGCTTCCACTACAGCGAGACTCACCCTCCCCCAGTGTCTATTAACATGTTCTTCATTTCCTCCCAAGCCCTTGCCAGAAGTGCCTTTCCTGTTTCTCCACCAGCATGCTGCTTCCCATGACCATTTGTGTATGCCCAAGATGACTGAAGTTTCTCTGTCGTGCTCCTAACTGCTCTTAGAGTCCTCGTAAGTCTCCGGGCCTGTTTTATGTTGCACCTCCAACTTCTCATGGCCACCACTCATCTTCCAAATCCAAAGCCACATCGTAATTTTTAAATATTTGTCTTTGCAGCATTAGATTCCAGGTGCCGATGGCTATAGATGTTCACTTGAGCTTCCACAAAAAGGAGCTCAAACTTGGTGGCTTCAAACACCATAAAGATCTTTGCTTTCAGTTCCGGGGATGGAAAGTCCCAGTCTGATGTCAGTAGGGCCACATGCTTTCCTGACGCTTGAGGGCAGATTCTGTCCCTTGCCTCTCTCCTGCCCGTCCCTCCCCGCCTGTCTCCTCCATCTCCACGGCCTCACTTCCTCTCCGTGTAGCTCTCTTCTGTGCCTTCTTTTAGAAGGACTCTTGCCCTGGTGTGTAGGTCCCAACTCAAATAACCTAGTATGGTCTCGTCTCCAGATCTTTAACTTAATTACATTTGGAAGGGCACTTTTTACAAACACAGAATGTTCATAGGTCCCATAGTTGGGACTCACACGTGTCTCCTTGGGGGCCACCATTCACCTCACTACAGAGGGCACTGACATCTTGCTAAGTCTTCAGATCTGCGAACATGTGCCATATTTCCATTATGCAGATCTTTAATGCTTCCAGAAGCTTTTGTAGATTTTAGAGTATAAGGTTTGCACTTCTTTTGTCCAATTTATTCCTTAGTTTTGTGTTCTTGTTTGTATTACTCTACCTGGAATTACTTCCTTGATTTCATTTCAGATAGTTCATTAGAGGTATATAAAAATGAATTTATAATTTTGCATCCTGCCGAACTTATTTATTAGGTCTAATACTTTTTCAACTGGATTCCTTAGGACTTTCTATATACAAGGTCCCATCTTGTGCCCATGGAGGTGGCTTTCCTGTTCTGTCAGGAGGCCTCATATTCCGTCCTCCTGCCCTGGCCGGAAGCTCCACACGGCACTGAGGAGAGTGGTGGAATGGATATCCTTCTTTGCTTCTTGGTCTTTTCCATTTTGCTGATCCTTTAAGACTATCAACTTGTCTGCTGTTTATTCTCTATTTTGTTAATTTTCACTTTCATCTTTATTCCGTTTCTTCTGTTGGTTTAGGTTTAGTTTGCTCTTCTTAATTTAGTGTCTTATGGTGAGAGGTTAGGTGACTGATTTGACATCTTTCTTCTTTCAATTACACACATGCAGCTAAAAATTCCCTCCGAGCTTTGCTTTAGCTAGATCCAAGAGGTTTTGGTATAGTTTATCTTCATATTCATTAATTTGAAGGTATTTTCTAATTTTCTGGTGAGTTTTCGTTCATCTATTCAGGAATGTGTTGTTTAATTTCCACATTTGCTCCCTAAGTCTTTCTCTTTCCAACTCAAATACACTAGTGAGCCCCTCTAGTGAATTTTTCACTTCAGTTATTGTTCTTTCTATTTTTTTATTGTAGGTATCATTTATTTCTTATTAAGGCAATTTTTAGTGACCATAGTTCACATTTGTTGCTGTAAATGAAGTCATTTTTCCACTGTAATTTCTTTTTTGTTGTCATTGTTTCAAATCTTTATTTAAATTCTTAGTTAACATACATGCAATATTGGTTTCTAGGGTAGAAATCAGTGATTAATCCCTTCCATACAATATCCAGTGCTCATCACAAGTGCCCTCCTAATACCCATCAACTATCTAGCCCATCCCCCACCCACCACCCTCCATCAACCTTCAGTTCGTTCTCTGTTAATGAGTCTCTTATGACTTGTTTCCCTCTCATTTTTCTCCCCTGTGATCCCCTCTGTTCCTCTGGTTTGTTTTTTAATTCCACCTATGAGTGAAATCATATGGTATTTGTCTTTACCAGACTTATTTTGCTTAGCATAATACTCTGTGGCTTCATCCTCATCATTGCAAATGGCAAGATTTCATTCTTTTTGAGGGTTGAGTAATATTCCAATGCCTATATATGCCACATCTTCCTTTTCCGTTCATTAGTCAGTGGGTGTTTGGGCTTTTTCCATAGTTTGGCTATTGTCTATTGTTGATAATGCTGCCATCAACATCAGGTGCATGCATCCCTTCTAATCAGTATTTTTGTATCCTTTGGGTAAATACCCAGTAGTGCAATTGCCGGGTCATAGGGTAGCTCTCCTTTTAACTTTCTGAGGAAACTCTGTACTGTTTTCCAGATTGACTGCACCAGTTTGCAACTTTATAATTTCATAATTTTTATTTGGTCAATTTTTAAAATATAATTTCTGTTTTTATTGGTATGGTATGTTTGATGAGACACTGTAATCATACCTTCCTCTGCTTCATTTAGGATGATTCTTATAATTCTTTCAACATTATACATATAAATATATAAAAAATTTATATATGTAAGAATATAGAAATATAGAAATACTATATGTAAATATAAACATATAAATATATATTTAATAAATACATATTAATATATGAAAAATATATATTTATTGCATAAAATAAATATGTAATAAATCCATACACTTTATATATATAAATATATATTTATGAATATATGTTTATAAATAAATATGAAATACAAATTTACATAAATCTATAAATATTTAAACACACTTATATGTATTTATACTAGCTGCTTTGAAGTTTTTTAAAACCTAAAATGTGGTCCTTCTCAAAGAAGGTTTCTGTTGCCTGGATAATTGTGTGTGTTTTGTTTCTGTATCCGGGTCACATTTCCCTGTCTAACTGTGCCTCCTGATTTGTCTCTTTTTGTGTTGAAATTTGGATATTTTTGACAATGTAGCAATTCTGCATATTCCTTCCTACCCTCCCTGGACTTGTGATGATTGTTCACATATGTATGGTGTAGTAGCTGGCTGGACCATTTTAACGAAGTCTATTTTCTGAGCACTGAGAAGCCTCTGCTATTCATCAGAAGGCATGACTTGGACATGTGCACCATCACCTGGAGATGCCATGGTTCCAGCAGGGCTCTCTGTCCCACCCAGCCTGCAAGCTCATCTAATTGGTGTCTGATTACATTACAGTCTCCAACAACACCTTGCCCCATACATGACTCCACAAACTGATCCAGGTACATTCTGGCTCCTTTAACAGGGTTTTTTTGAAATCCCAGTTTGAAATTTATTCTGTCTCCACAAGGATTTTCCCAGTCACTTCTTCCCTGTTTTTCTCTGGACAACTTTCTACCCTGTGGCTTTGCTCATATCTCTAATAAAACTGCAGGTCTCCTCTTAATTGCTTTTCACCAAAACCATTGTTTCTGAAAGTATCCTTGGGGTTGAACTTTCTCTCACGGTGTCTCAGACTGGGGAGAGCCACAGAGCTGTCTTATGGCTTGTGTGTTTCCTCCTGGGTGACAGATCTAAAGCCCATCCTGGGGATAGTGGCCTCTTTATGAATGAGCCACCACCTTAAAAAAGTAGGGATGGCGATCTCTGGCCTTCCTGGTTTCCCTTTATCTTTACCTTGTGAAGAATGGACCCTCCACCCCAAGAATGAGCTGGGCACCAGCGTTCTGTGTGCATGTGTCTGGGTGGAAGAGCAGTGCCTCTAGCCTCGTGGAAAAATTCACTTGGATTTTAGCCTCTTGAACAGGTTAACTGGGTGATGGGCATGAGAAATCTGGAGTCCTCCCCGCTCCCCAGAAGATGCTGCAACCTTCCACTGGAGGGGAGGAATGGGAGTCCACTGTTTGTTTCCACCCATCTGCTGTTGAATCTCTGTTGTACTGGCTGGGCTCAGGGTGTGTGCAGGAGGGAGGTAGGAGTTTCTGGTTCCACCACAGACTCACCGTCTTACTGAGTATTAGGAGGTTTTCTTGAATAACTGTTTTCGCACTTACAGTGTATTTTTGAGGCCATTTCATGAAACTTGTGTGTTTTTCTCATTTTTTTTCCACCAGTTGCCATGATCTGAATGTTTTTGTCCCCTAAAAATTCGTATGTTGAAATCTCAATGCCCTATTTGATGCGTCTGGGAGGTGATGAGGTCATGAGGAGGGAGCCTCCATTAATGGGATTAGTGTTCTTGTAAAAGAGGGCCCACAGAGCTCCCTTGCTTCCCCCCTCACCCTCCTCCCCCTGTGAGGCCACAGTGAGAAGACACAGGCTATGTACCAGAATGCAGTCATGCTCTGGCCTTGACTTTGAAGAGGAACTCAGAGATCTTATTTTTAATTAGATAAATTATATTTGGTTTTGTAACAGAAAAAAAAAAGGCCAGTGATTTTTATACCATCACAATTAGGCTAAACATTTAAAATAATGAGTAAGATAATTCATTTTTTTTATCTTTTAAAATATTTGCCACAGAAAATTACTCTTAATTCACATGAGATATAAACATCATTTTGAACATACTTAGCTTTTTTAAAGTCCTGAGCAGTTATTTTGCTGAGCCATAAAGAACTTGGAATTTACTCACACCGGCCTCCTATTTACTAATGGCATGTGCATATTGTGTCTGTTGCTAGAGTGGTTAAGTGACTTTTTCCCAAGCTAATTAATAACAGGTAGGACGGGAACCCAAATATTTGCACTTGTAATTCAGTGCAAACAGTAAGTAAGTGCAGGTTAGCACAGCAGCTTAGTTAGGCTCCCTGGGAGGTCAGCCCCTCTGTGGGGTCGATTCCTGGCCCTAACCTGAGAGTTTCTTTCTTACTGGTTTACTCAAGCTTTTGAGCCCAGAGCTTTCGCACTGCTACTTTGTCAAAGGCAAACAAACAAACAACAAAGTAGAACTCAAGGTAAACTTCAGGTGCATTTCCGACGTGGCTGCCTTCTCTGGGTGGTGGCGGGGCCAGGGGGACAGAGTGGCTAGGACATCATCCATGGTGACCTGAAGAGACCCTTAGCTCCATCGTAGACTCATCCCATTATCTTACTTTCAGTCTTTTTTGTGTGTGTGTGACACTACAAACTGATTAAAACATTATGGAACTGTTTTCTTAGTAACATTTGTTTTATATATTTTTATATATTTTATATATATTTGTATATATTTTTTATATATTTGTTAGTAGCATTTATATATTTATATACCTTTATTTTATATGATCAAGTCTCAGAACCGGTTCCTACATCAGTTTTCCAGGTGGACCGAAGCAGTGAACAGAGCTCATGCTGCTTTGCTGGTGGTTGACCAGACTGGTGGGCACTGGACACATGGAGGGAGAGCAGGGACGGTCAGAGGCACGGGCGCCCAGGACCAGGTCCATGGGGTGGGAGTGCATCGGGACTACAGACCTTTTGAGGCCCAGAGTCACAAATGGGGTGGCTGGGCAGAGACGGGAAGCGGGGGTGCTGAAGGAGAGAGATCTTACTCGTGAGTTTGTCTTGAGGCCCCCAGTTGTGGAGACACAATAAGGTAGAGAGAGCTTCCTGAACAGAGATGATGCATTAGAAATGAAACACAAACTGACTTCAAATCCCCTATGATTTCATATTACTGAAGTCTCTTTTTTAAATGTTGTTATTTTGTTTTCCCCTTTCCCTCCCCTTAATTAAAGCAAATCTTTAAATAACATCTAGAATAATGAAAGTGTAAGTCTTCATCATCCTCTTCAGTCAGGCAGAAAATTTTATTTTTGCTCAGCTTTTATTTTCTGTTTGCTTAGCGACTTATTTAGCATTTAAAATCATGCAAAAGTATGCAGACACACCGTCAACAAGCCCACATCTCTAAATGTCAAACTGACCTCCGTTATTGAAATCAGAGAGCTGGTTTTGTATTGCCCTTTCTGAGCAGTTCGTGCTTGCCACTCAAGAACGCGCTCGTGCATGCAGTGCTGCTACGGAGCGAGGCACGAGACCAGCCTGCCCACTGCTGCCCAGCTCAGGGCAAAGGGGGGCAGTGCGCACAACCACGGCCCATTCAGATGGTGACAAATGCCTCACGGACAAAACTTGCGAGCTGGGGCCAGCCCCACATCACTCAACTAAAGGATTTTATACAGAATTGTTTGTTAGTTTTTTGGCTTCTCTGTGGCCCAAATAGATGCTTGTCAAAATGCCTGCACTCATGTTATTCCTGATCTGTGAGAGCAGAGAGGGGCACACGCACTTCCTTGGGTGTCTCCATGATAGGGTTGGAAGGAGAGAGTCTCCTGCTACTTGGCAGTTACTACTGTAAGCGACCGAAGTGTGAGATCGTGAGTCTCCCTTCCAAACTCGGCCAGTAGTCTGCGAGCCATGCAGCTCCCAGCCCCTACCAGGACCCAGACATTTAGTATTTGAAAGAGGAATTAGCTTTATAAAGCTCCAAACATGGATAAATCCAATAACAGTTCCTCGTAATATACGTGGTGAGTAGTGTTCCGAACACTTTCGCACATTTTATCCTCTTGAACTGTGCAGTAACCCCATATGGTACAAAGTGGGAGTGTAATTGTCTTGCAGCAGGGGCACGATGGGAGCATAACCTGTTTTTACATCAAAATGTCAGTATGTCCAGATGTGTCTGCTGCATCCGCAAAGCAGGCTCATGAGGGGTCCGCTTATCTGAAGGTCACAGAACCTCCTGGGAAGGATGTCTTTAGAGGGGAAAAGATGAAAGTCACCAAGTTTAATTTCAAGGGCAATGGATCAGGATCAGTAGGGCAGCATGTTTACAAGCAGAGGACTGTATTTATAGCTGAGATTTTTCTGTGAGTCAGGACGTATAAAAATATGTCTGAGTCACGGGGCCAGTGTGTCATGCCTTAAGTTTCTCTTCACTTGAAGTGTCCCTGAGCTGTCTGGCTGCATCCGCGAGGGCCGCAGGGCAGGTGCTGTGAACTAGGTTTTGCTGATAGTAAGCGGTCGGCGTCTCCGTTGCCTGTGAGTCTGTGGTTCCTTTCGAGCTTGTCTGTAAAGACACGTCCCTCCTCCTGCTGACTTCTGGCACAGACGGCCCGCGCCACAGCAGAGTTCTCGCAATGCTTTCGTCACGTGCCTTAGGATATCACCAGCACAGATAATCTTTTAGTTTCTAAGTTTGTATGAACCTGAACCACAAGAATAATTTAAAAATTGAAGCCCCAATCCACTCTTGATGTTGGCCTTAATTTTGAGTCCTCTGGAGTTTTATTCTCCTTACGTTAAATGATTTTACCTATTACTCTATATTTACCCTACTGCCAAAAGAAAAAATGTATTGAAATTGTATCAGTCATTGATTCATTAGATAGTAGTTTCTAATTATATGTCCAAAAGAAAGGAGTTCATATTTGATGAATTCAGGGAAATAATTATTCTTCTGTATTGAACTATAACTGTAACCTAAAGTCACTGGGGCCTAACAGACAGAGGCGATATGTTTGATTTGCGGGACATGTGATATGTATACAACTATTAAATGCCTCTTCTAATTTTTAGAATATCATCATAATTAGTAATGATTTTTTAAAGATTTTTAAAAATCTTATTTATTTGACAGAGAGAGAGAGAGATCACAAGTAGGCAGAGAGGCAGGCAGAGAGAGAGGGGGAAGCAGGCTCCCTGTTGAGCAGGGAGCCCAGTGCGGGGCTTGATCCCAGGACCCTGAGATCAAGACCTGAGCTGAAGGCAGAGGCTTTAACCCACTGAGCCACCCAGGGGCCCCAGTAATGATTTTTTTTTTTTTTACCAGACATGTCTCTGATTGGCATTCAAATCATAGCTAGGTCTGTGTGATTTGACCTGTTTATTGCCTGTAAGCACTTATCACATGCAGCAAAGCATGTTCATTTCATTTTAGGGAAGATACTAGGTATTTCTCTTTTGAGGAAGGGTTCCTATCAATAAGGTTTGTACAAAAGGAGAACATTCTATCTTCATTTTTAATGTGCTTCATGTCTAGGTTTTATATATGTGCCAAATGCTGACAGTCCTAAAGAGCAATGGGGCTCACTGACCCCAAAATACAGAAGAGCCTTCTGTAGTCAGTGCCCTGAAACTAGCGCACACTTACAGTGGTTTGGAAGCCACTCGTCCGCACACACGTCTCCAGGGAACCCCGAAGAGAACAGCACAGTTTCCGCTTCCCAAACTTGTTCTTTCCCAGACTCCTCCAATCCACTTCCAACACACCACACGTGTACTCTAACAGACATAACTAGGTGAATACCACAGACATCTAAAAAACCTCTAGATCTCTCTTCCAACTGAACGGAGGCCCCCTTCCTTCCTGTGTAGACATGGTGGGGGTGCCACGGATTTGGTAGAAATTTGGTGGCAGGATACTTACTAATTGCCTCAGTGAGGGAAGGACTAAAACCAGAGAGCCGGGGAGTGGGGAGAGAAGGAGGGAAATTTAGAAGACAAGAAAAGAGGCAAATTTTTACAGAAAGTGCAAAATACCAGAGTCCAGTGTGATAAAATAAACATTTTTTCTATAGGTGACTAGACTGGGGAACTGTTTTACAAAATAACTTGTTTTTCTTCCTGGAAATACACAAGCACCTCACACTCCAGCATTCTGAGATGGAAGCCAAGGCCACATGTCTAACTGGTAGTCTAGGGGGATGTTAGCAGACACGTCACCCCCTCCACCCGGGAGCCCAAGCTCCTTGACTCACACCCTATACCTAGTGTCCCCTGCCTTTTCCTGCTTAGTATTGCTGCACACGGCCAACTGGGGAAGCATTATGGTAAAATACACCAGTGTCTCTAAGTCCGTAGAGGGGCAGGGACACTCTGGGCTTCACGTGAACAAAATGTAGACATCTCTCTATGTTGAGATGTTGGGGGCTTGGTTTGTTGAAGTGGTCAGTGGTGCTCTGTCAGCTGTGGTTCCTCTGGTGAAGAAGGGGGGCTACTTTTTCTACACCCCATGTAAAAATAAAAGGTTAGAATCACATAGGACTTAAAGAGAAGAAGCAGTCACAAGTGAAATTTTAAAATTAAACAAACCCATGTGAAATAAAATCAAATCACATTTCAGTTTCTATGAATCTTTGTTCTCTTCTTGGTTACTTTAATCATCAACTTTCTCCAAGACCATGTAACACTGATCTAGGAATAGAATTGACTAGCATATTATGGAAAATAATCTTTTACTTTATCTTGAAACCATAGCAAGTCACAGCAGTGTAGTAATCAGCAAAACCACTTATCCAACCCAGTTTTCCTAGGTCTTCAGTGCAGAATTCATATAGAAAATTCTCTTGAAACTGTAGGAATCCACTGCCTCTGGCAGTTAGAGCCTTTTCCTGCAAACCAGCGACCACATTTACTTCCAAAGCTGAACAGCTGATGTGATGAGATGCTGACCCTGCTGGGTATCTCATTATTAATTACTTAATTAATCTCTTGTTAAAGATAGCTGAAGGACCTCAGGTTAATGTATCCCAGTTGGGGGTTTTTACTACTTAAAAAAAAAATTATTTATTGAGAGTGAGCGAGCAGGGGAGCACCAGCTGTGGAGCACGTGTGTGCTGGGCACTGGCGATTGGTGACCCACACTGAATAAAATAATTGTGGCAGACCTCACCTTCCGGGGGAGATGTGACTTCTGGAGCTGGAGGTCTGCAAAGGCTCAAAGCCGCAGAGGGAGGCTGAGCCCTCCCTGAAGGGGCCGTGATTTCCAAGTCTGTATCACAGAAGGCATTCCTGCGTCTTTCTCCATGGACCAACTTGATATGCTGGTCACTCGATTCTGTTGTAAGTGCAAGAATGGAGAGACAGAGATTTTAATTAAAATAGATATGCTTGCTGAGTCTGAATCTGGGAAAGCTTACTTGTTACTACAGTAGAAACTCTACTGCCCGACGGAACGTGGCTTGAGAGCTGGTCTGGCTGATGGAACTGTGAGGGAGGTGGGCACACTTAAGATCAGTTTTTAGATGGAGACATTGAGCTTGTGAAGAGAATCAGCCCCGTCAGGCAGAAGGGATGGAGATGATCTAAGTGGGGTCTGAGATCCCTACCTTTTAATTTTATTTTACTGTTTTGATCTGGGATAAGGACAACTAAGATAATAATGAGCTTAGAACCAGAAGGCATAAAAATGACGTGGATGGAACTAGAGGGTATTATGCTGAGCAAAATAAGTGAATCAGAGAAAGACAATTATCATGGGATCTCTCTGATATGAAGAATTTGAGGGGCAGGGTGGGGGGTTGTGGAGGGTAGGGAGGGAAGAAATGAAACAAGATGGGATCGGGAAGGAGACAAACCATAAGAGACTCTTAATCTCATGAAACAAACTGAGGGCTGCTAGGGGGTGGGGATAGGGTGGCTGGATTATGGACATTGAGAAGGGTTTGTGCTATGGTGAGTGCTGTGAAATATGTAAGCCTGATGATTCACAAACCTCTACCCCTGGGGCAGATAATACATTATATGTTAATAAAAAATAAATAAAACAGATGAAGTAGAGGGGGAAAGAAAAAAAATCCTAACCGCCACAGAAGCATCCATGTGACCCTCAGGCTCCCAAGTCTCAGTTGTCCCAGCTGTCAATGATGCTTCAAAATTCTGCAGTGACGGTAATTAAAACTCACACTGACTGGTCTCCTCTGGGACAAAAAACTGTTTTCCTGTGGGCAGCCTGTGGCTGCTGCTCACTTGGCAGGTGTGGGTTTCACTCTCGGCTCTGGGACTCCTAAGCATCCTCTCACTCGAACTAGGGTGTGGCTCCTCATTGTCTCTGTTTCATCGTCAGTGAAGTGACCGTAGTATTGTTGTCCCGCCCAGAAGCTTTGGGACTGGACTACGAAATTAGCATGAATAGTAACAGAACAATTTTAACTGCTGGGGTCCTGTGACTTTTCCTCACTTTGAATCATGAAACACAAAGATTATGTGAAGAAAATACTGGAAAATCTCTAAATACCTTATAAATGCCAGGTATGATCCTGTGGTCTGGTCTAGTGCCCCACGGACCCAGCTTCTGCAGAGTTTTCCCATTTTCTAAAAACTTCCTCTTGTTCTTCAGCTTCTAAGCCCATAATACTCCTTTTGAGCATCTGATTATTGAGTGTTTATCTAGTACTTATCGAAGTGTTAAGCGGAATAGGTATTATTTTCCGTGCATTGGCGTGTGGCATCAGAGCCTACTAAGTTTGCTGATTAAAAAAAAATAATGAGTTTCAGTTTGCTACAAGTGAATCTTAAAAGCTCCAAATGATGACACATTTTCAACTATAATTGCCCTTATTTCAGAGACTAAGATGAAAGATTATTGAAAATTGAATTTGCTGAAACTCCTTGTGAATATATAATGATATGAAGTAGAGAGGGGCAGTGAACGGGTGTTCAGCACCTGGTTTCTATTTAGCTAGATACCCTGAAAATCACAGAAGTCTACTTCTGAAAGGAACAATGAGAAGTGGCATAAGCTTTGTGCTTTGTGTAACCAACCAGGAAGCTGAGGTCACAGACAGGGGTTGGTCTGAATCGGGACCTCAGAGCAGAATGAAACTCAATTCTCTTCCCACTAAACTGCATGACACCTTATATACCACATGTTCTCTGAGATCACAACAAAGAGAAGATTTTGTATAGAAAATGAATAATAGTTCACAGAAATACAGGAAATTCTTAGCAGAATAGAACAATATAATGTGATTGGGTAAGTGAACAATAATAGGTCTGGTTTTATTGACACAGATATGATTTTCTCTGCATTAAATTAAATTAGTGTCTTCTTCTCTGAACTATTTCCCGAATACCAAAATATGAGGATGAATTTCATGAGGAAAATTAACATGATTCTCCAGGTTAGGGAATACTAAGGACATATTATTAGAAATGTTGGGTAAATATATTTAAACTATTTTATGAGTGACTGATCACTCCTCATAGGATTGGTGAAAGAACAAATGCCCTTCCACTTAGAAGAGTTCATGGAACATGGTAGATAATAAATGATTGTTGAAGGAATGACCACATAAGTGAGTAAGTGAACTAATGGATGACTTAATGGTAGTAATTTGTTGAATAATGCTTTCTTAATCCGATGCGTTGAAAGCACTTTTCAAAATTAGATCAGAAATCGCCAGGGAATCACCGTATGTTCAGAATATTAATTTCCCTATGCATCCTTCCAAAGCAACCACCAGGACAATTATCTTCACTTTAAAGAGATAAAGATGAGAGGACAAAAGCAGGAGAGTAGAAAGAAAGAGTAAGAGAGAGGGCCCAAGGCTCTTGCACGTCTGTTCCGAGTATGCTCATGTGATGTGCTTGCAACCATGTAAAAAGCTGCACGCTAAGAATTGGGAACGGTGCAACAGCTGGACAGATGTGTGCGTTCACTCAGCGTGTGGGTAGCCTTACTGTCAAGGGAGAAATGATAAGAATTATGTAACAGCTATGTGATAATGGCTGTGTGACTTGTTCATGATAGTTGTTAACACAATAATAAAGTTCTGGAAGTTCCATGTTAGAGATAAAGTAAATTAGGCAAACGGGTTGTATTTTTTAATTCATTATGTTTCTTCCCAGTTTCAATTTACCATAGAGATCTTGAATTTAATGGTTGAGTGGCCCCCACATGTGCGTTTAATATTCCGTTCACCCCTTCTGGGGGCCCAGTAGTCCTTCAGCTGGGACTGTGGTATGGTCCTCCCGTGCCTCTGCCTGCATCTGTCCTCCAGCCATTTATCAATTCCACAGGGATTTAGATTCCTGCTGTACCCAGCATGTTAAAGCATGTGCAACTGAAACCTTCATAGGCATTTCATACAGAATGTAGGACTCCAGAAAAGATCTACTTAAATCCCCACCTCCTGTTATACTTGGGGGAGAAGTGGTTTCTGTGTTTCATACACATTTATTCCCAATGTGCTGTTTTGAAATGAGTTTGAGAGGTCACACTACTCTCCCCATGGAAAGTCTCTTGACATCAGGAATATAAAAGAATTTCCCAAATGACTCTGACCCTGTTTTGTCTTTGCCCTTTACTTTCTAGGTTTCTTTTGGACACTTGGAGATTTGGATGAAGGGTCCTGGACCGTGTTGGTAAGTGATCAGTTCTTCTTGTCTCTACCTTCTCATTGCGAGTTTTATAAAAATGCAAATACACAAAATCTGAGCCACCTCATACTTTACTTCTGTAGCAGGAAGCGTAGATCTGCTGTCTGTCTCACATCTGGGGCTTTCAAAGCCCCCGGGAATTTTGCCATCAATCCCGTTGCTGACTGGTGTATCTCAGCAATATTTCAGACATCCCCAACGTGATTAAGTACTTTAGTTGTTCTCCTGATAGTATCATGTTAAATTCATGAAAATGAAAAAAGTTAAAACTAAAAATCTGTTGAATAATTGTATTGCTATTTTCCTTTTTAAATGATCATTCTATTTATACACTTATAAAATTCTTTTTGTATTCTGGAGATATGTTTTCTAAAGTTGATTTAGTAAGAATTTAAATTTTCCTCTCTATAATGATTAGGGAAAGTTGGAACTTTATCTGTTTTAGTTAGCGCTGTTTTCCTAGTGCTAGATAAAGTGTCCGACACTCAGTAGGGGCTCAGTAAATATCTATAGAATGGATCCATTTTAACAAAACTTGGAAATACTTTTGTCACACCTCCAAGATTAAAACTATTTAATTGTAATTCTTAGAGGGGAAGTATAAATCCAAATGTGTGTCAGGCCCAGTTCCTAATCTGAGGTTTCATGTGTCATGGGGTTGACTGGCATACACAAGATTAACTATGATACAAAATAGCCAGTACTAGATAAAATGTACCAAAAATTATTATCAGACACAAGTTCCAATACTGTTTAGCTAGCACTGTTACCATAGATGATTCATTTCACCTACTGAACCCAGTGTTATTATCTGTAAATTACAGTTAATACCTGTTTATATTGTAAGTAATACATGAGATAATGAAGATGAAATCTCTACCATAAAGCAGGGTTCAGAGTAGGCAATCCATGCAAATGTGATACAAAATAGACAGTAAAATAATTTATCCAACAGATGTTTTGAAAACCTACTAGGGCAGCATACTGATAACTACCTCAAATGTCCCAAAGAAGAAAAGGCCTGATTTATGCAGTTGGGCATCTCCCATCTCTGTGCTGTTATATTGCGTGCTGCAGATACCTTCTCTCGGTCATTTCATATCAACAGAACACCTACTCTGTGCAACATTCTTTGCATGGGGCGGGAAACAGTATGAAAACACTGTCTTGTGTGTGTGTGTGGGGGGTGGTGTGAAAGAGAGATAGATGAAGTAATGCTCCAGGAAGGTGAGGAGACATCAGTGGAAAATTCCCTGCCTCGTGGAAACGTGGCTCGGATGTGAACGTGGAAGAGCCTAGTGGCTGTGTTACTGAGAGGAAGAGAGTGTGTCGTGAGGCATGGTGGGACAGTTAGGGCTGTTTATACAGAACGTTTGATTATATGTGTCTGTTTCTCAAGAAAAACATGTAACCATCCAACAGTTTTAAGTAGGATTGGGGAGATGTACATATTGTAGGCTGTGCTAAATATTTTGTTTAAAAATTATTCACTGGAGAATTCAGTATTAGCTCCAACATACAAAGGACCTGGAGGTTGTCAGTCCTACCCTTACCACTAGCAAGAAGCTAAAAAATTTAAAAAATCAGGCCCTTTTCTTGAACCCGTTGGAGAGTGAAGATTGGGGGGGTGGCTAGGGCTGTGCTGAAATGGTGGGGGGTGGGCAGGTGAATTTGAAAACCAGAGCCGACATCTACACACAAAAAAAGCCTCTGGTGCCAGAACTGGAAGCAAGAAATGGGTCATAAATACGAGGAGTTGCTGGAGACTGAATGTGGGCTATGGTGGGAATGAGGAATTCCTGGAGACCCCAGCATTATGGGGCCATGCTCTCATGGGCTTTTCCTCTAGGAACCCCACAGTGGTCTCAAGGTGAAGAGTCGAGAAAAATCTCTCAGGGCTTAGGCAGAGAAGGGAAGATTGCCAATTTACACATATTCCAGAGTGTCCTCCAGAACAAACACATACTCCCCGAGGTAGAGACTTTCTCCCCAAGGAGAAAGAGGAGAGCTTAGAAGCACTCATGGATTTTGTAGTCCATGAACAACAGTTAGCTAAATGACCAAAATTTAATTATAAGACCATGGAATGCTCCCACTCCACCACACTTTGTTACCCCACAAACAGGACGTCAGAACAAACACAGTGCATCTCAGCTGAAGGAATTGCAGAGCACCTCTGAATTCTTAGGGAAATCCACACAACCAGAGAGACAAAGCAAGAACAAAGGAAAAATCAAAGTCTCTGGAGCTATACCTACAGCAAACATTAAACAAAGCGAAACTCCTAGCCAGTTTAACACAAAATCGCACACTATAGACCCTCTTCCTGTTGCTCACTGGATTATGCTTGGCTTTCAGCAACAGCAATGAAAATATTCAAAACGTGATAAAAGGCAAGAAAAACAGTCTGAAAAGAAAAGCAAACATCAGACCCAGACTCAGCTATGATTTTAATGGAAAAAGTAGACAACATGGCTAAAAGGGTATATAATATAAACAGAGAAATGGAAACTATGATGGAAGCAAAAGAAAATGTTAGAAATAAAAACCACTGTAAAAGAAATGAAGTATGCTTTTGATACACTCATCACTAGAGTGGAAATGACTGAGGAAATAATTAGTGATCTGGAAGATATGTGAATAGAAACTTCCCAAACTAAAATTTAATGAGAAATAAGAATGAAAACAAAAAAAAAGAACAAAATATTCAAGAACCATGAGACAATTTCAAAAGGTGTAATATGATAATAGGAATAACCAAGAGAGGAAAAGAGAAGGGAGCAAAATAACTATTTGAAGTAATAAAGATTAAGAATTTTCCAAAATTGACTAAGTTGTATGAAGCCACAGGTCCAAGAGTGTTAGAGAAGACCAACCAATATTTGTACTGAAAAAAATACACTTGGTCTTAACATATTAAAATTGCAAAAAAGACATAGAAAGACAAGCCTTACTTACAGGGGAATAAGAAAAATAATTATATCAGACTTCTCATTAGAAACTTGGGAAGCAAGAAAATATTAGAGTGAATATTCAGAGTGTTGAAAAGAAAAAAATGTATAATTCTAAAGCCATTGAAATTATCCTTCAAAATTGAAGAATAAATACTTTACTTGACAACAAAATGAAACCAGAAACCCCAAAATATTTATTACCAGCAGAACTGCTTCATAAGAAATGCTAAAAGAAGTTTTTCAGGACAACAAAAATTACGTGGTCAAAAAATTTATCTGCATTTTTCTGAGATGCAGAAGTAAAATATTTTATTCTTCTTCTTGGTCTAATATAATTATTTGTGTAAGATAATAGTAACAATGCTTTGGTTGATTACAAATTATGAATAAATTGAATGACAAAGTGTTTTAAGGACTAAGAGGGGAAAATTGGAATACTCTGTTACATTACTGGCATCACCTGTGAAGTGGTATAATGTTATTTGAAAGTGGGCCTAGATTAGTTGTAAATGTATATTGAAAATTCTAGGGCAACCTCTGAAAATTCTTTTCAAAGGAGTGTAATTTGTATGTTAAGGGAGGAAAGAAATTAGAATCATTTAAAATATTCAGTTAAAATCACAAGAGGCAGGGGCACCTGGGTGGCTCAGTCAGTTAAGTGTCTGCCTTTGCCTCAGGTCATGATCTCAGGGTCCTGGGATTGAGCCCCATGTCAGGCTCCCTGATCAGCAGGGAGTCTGCTTCTCCCTCTCCCTCTGTGCTCTCTCTTTCTCTGTCTCAAGTAAATAAATAAAATCTTAAAAAAAAAAAAAACCACAAGCAGCAGAAAAAAATTAAAAATCAACTACTATGTGTAAAAAACAGGAAAATATCACAACTATGATAGACATAAATCCAACAACATTGATAATTATTCTAAACATGAATGGCCTAAATATTCTAATTAAAAAATAGACTGAGAGAGTAGGTAAAAATAAAAACAGGACCCATCGTGTGTTATCACAAGAAACCCATTTTAAAAAAATAACATTTAAAGCAAAAGGCATGGAGAAAGATAAACATGCTAACACTAATAATAGAAAACTGCAGTGAATGTGTTTATTTCATCAACACACACTTTATTTATTTGTTTGTTTGTTTGTTTGTTTTTTATTTGACAGCACAAGTAGGCAGAACAGCAGGCAGAGGGAGAGGGAGAAGCAGGCTCTCCGCTGAGCAGGGAGCCTGATGCAGGGCCCGATCCCAGCTGCTTAACTGACTGAGCCACCCAGGTGCCCCCATCAACACACACTTTTAACAAGGAAGTGTATCAGGATAAAGAGGATTATTGCATAATAACAAAAGGGTCCGTTCTCCAACCTGATGTGTAGTAATCCTTAAAGCATATGCACTAACAACAGAATGTTAGGTCCATGAGGCAAGGCCCAGTAGAACTGCAAGGAGAAATGGGCAGGTCACTGATATAGTGGGAAACTTCAACATCCTTCTTTCAATAATTAATAGAACAAAAAGACAGAAAACGAACGGAATAGCACCATCAATGAACTCAATATAATTGACATTTTTAGAAAACACGTGTTCTTCTCAAATTTACACTGAACATTCTCCAATATAAACTCATTTTATAAAAAAATAAATCTCACTTTGGGCAATAAAATATAATAAGAAATTAAAAAAATATTAATCATTAAAGTATTTTCAGACCATAATGAAATTAAAATAGAAATCAGTAAAACAAAGGTAGCAGGAAGATATTCAAATATTTGAAGACCTAAAAACACATTTCTAAATAGGATGAAGGTCAAAGAAGATGTTACTAGATGTATTTTAAAATATTTTCTCTTTTCTTTCCTCCTTCTCTCTCTCTCTCTCTCTCTCTCTCTCTCTCTCTCTCTTTCTTTCTTTTTTTTCTCTCTCTCTCTCTCCCTCCCTCCCTCTCTCTCTCTCTCTTCTTTCTTCCTTCCTTCCTTCCCTCCCTTCCTCCCTCCCTCCCTTCCTTTCTTCCTCTTTTCTCTATACCCAGCATGGAGCCCAGTGTGGGGCTTGAACTCACAACCACGAGATCAGGACCTGGGTCAACATCAAGAGTTGTACACTTAACTAACTGGGCCACCTAGGTACTCCCTTACTTCTTTCAATTAAAATAAAACTACAGCATGGCAAAATTTGTGGGATGCAGCAGAAACAGCATATGTTATAAAAGAAAGTACATCTAAATGTAAGAATCTAAGCCACAACATTAGGAAGCTAGGGGATGAAGAGTGCATTAAGCTTAATAAGAAAGAAGAAGAGGAATAATAAAAGTTAAATCAGAGAGTAATGAACTCGAAAGCAGGAAAAAATAGAATCTGTGAAATAAAAGCTAATCATTTGGAAATGTCAATAAAATTGATAAATATCTAACCAGACTAGCAAGAGAAAGAGAAGACACACATTTCCAGTATCTGAAGTGAAAGAGGAGAGTCATCACTGCCAACCCTGTGGACAACAAAAAGAATAATGAAAGGATAATAGTAACAACTCTATACCACAAATTTGACAATTTACATGAAATGGAAGCATTTCTTAAAAGACACAAACTACTAACACACAAAGAGAAACAGATAGCTTGAATAGCCCTATGTTTATTTTTAAGATTTAATCAATTATTAACAGCCTTCTAAAAGGAAACACCAGGCCTGGATGATTTCACAGGTAAATTTTACAAAATATTTAACTAAGAAATAGCACCAATGCTCCTTAATCTCCTACAGAAAATTGAAGCAGAGGAAACACTTTCTAATTCATTTTGTGAGATTGGCATTACCCTATACCAAAACCAGATAAAGACAGTATAGGAAAAAACAATTAAAGACCAAGATATTTCAGGCAAAAAGAAAAAAAAATGGACCAAGATCTTTCATGCTCATAGATGCTAAAATTCTCATCAAAGCATTAGCATATTGATAACCAACAGTGTATAGAAAGAATGATGTATCATGACCAACATTTGTGTCAGGTGTGGAAGAAGGACTCAGATTTGAATCCTTTATCAGATTCAAAAACTGATAAAAGTCATTCATCACATCAACAAGAATAGGAAAAATTATATGATCATATACATTTTTATATTTATTTATTTATTTTTTTTTAAAGATTTTATTTATTTATTTGACACAGAGAGAGAGATTACAAGTAGGCAGAGAGGCAGGCAGAGAGACAGGGAGAGGAGGAAGCAGGCTCCCTGCCGAGCAGAGAGCCCGATGCGGGCC
Source organism: Ailurus styani (assembly GCA_002007465.1). Classification (NCBI taxonomy): domain Eukaryota; kingdom Metazoa; phylum Chordata; class Mammalia; order Carnivora; family Ailuridae; genus Ailurus; species Ailurus styani. The sequence goes on from LNAC01001101.1 coordinate 299,862, forward strand.
TCGATCCCAGGACGCTGAGATCATGACCTGAGCCGAAAGCAGAGGCTTTAACCCACTGAGCCACCCAGGCGCCCTGATCATATACATTTTTAAAGATTACTTATTTGAGAGAGAGAGAGAGTACAAGCACAGAGAGGGGCAGAGGAAGAGAGTGAGACAAAGTTTAGCAGATTCCTCACTGAGCTTGGAGCCTGATGGGCTTGATCTCAGGACCCTGAGATCATGATCTGAGCCAAAACTAAGAGCTGGACACTTGACTGACTGTGCCACCTAGGGGCCCCTATGATCATAAAATTAATGTAAAAAATGAGACAAATCCAACATATTTATAATAAAAAATTAATTAAAATAGAGATACAGTGGAGCTCCTCAGCTCACTAAAGAACTTCTAAAAAAAAAAACAAAAAACCTATAGCTGGCATCATCTAAAAGTAAGACACTGGGTGCTTTCCTTTTTTTTTAATAAAGGTTTTATTTATTTATTAGACAGAGATTACAAGTAGGCAGAGAGGCAGGCAGAGAGAGAGAGAGGAGGAAGCAGACTCCCTGCTGAGCAGAGAGCCAGATGTGGGGCTCAATCCCAGGACCCTGAGATCATGGCCTGAGCCAAAGGCAGAGGCTTTAACCCACTGAGCCACCCAAGTGCCCCAGGTGCTTTCCTTTTAAGTTCTAAGGCTAGAATGTTCCCTCTTATCAGTCCTATGAATCATTGTAATAAAAGACCTATCTAATTCATCAAGAGGAAAACAGGGAAAAGAGCAGTATTCAAATTGAGAAAGAAGAAATAAAATAAATTTTCTTTGCTTGTAGATGACATGATTAACTATGTTGAAAATGCCCCCCTCCAAATCACTCAACACTACTGGAACTAATGAGAGATTAGAGCAAAGTTATAAGAAGTAGGATTAATATATAAAAGGCAATTACTTTCATATATAGTGGCAGTAAATACTTGGAATGAAAAACAGATTTATGTTAATATAGGAAAACAATGGAATACTTGACTATAAATTTAACAAAATATATACAGGATATATGTGCAGAAATTCATGATTTCTGACTTAAAAAATTACAGTTCTAAATAAATGGAGAGTTACTCTGTGTTCATAGAGTGGAGGACTTTAAAATGTCACTTCTAGCCAACCTGATGTATAGAGTCAATAGATCTGTGATCAAAACACCAGCAAGTTACTGTGAAGTTTTCAGCAAACATATCCTAAAACTTGTATGGAAAGGCAAAAGACCTAGAATTGCCAACCCACTACTGGAAAGGAACAAAACCAGGGAGATAACAATTTAATTCAAAATGGCCAAAAGATGTGAGTGGCCGTTTAACCAGGGAGGATGTGCCAATGGAGATGAAGTGTAAGATACAGATGCTGAACATCATTTTCATCTGGGAATTGAAAATTTAAAACAGCAATGAAATACCACTATGTACCTATTAGAAAGGCTACAAACAAACCATGAGAGACTCTTAATCTCAAGAAACAAACTGAGGGTTGCTTGGGGCGGGGGTGGGAGGGATGGGGTGGCTGGGGGATGGATACTGGGGAGGGTACGTGCTGTGAATTGTGTAAGCCTGATGATTCACAGAACTGTATTCCTGAAACAAATAATACCTCACATGTTAATTTAAAAAAAAGAAAGAAAGAAAGAAAGAAAAAAGACAAGGCTGGTGCTGGTGAGGATACAGCAGAAACCCTGTGTGGTCAATGGTTAAGCCACTTTGGGAGACGGTTTGGTGTTTTACTCTGAGCCAAATATGATCTTAACATAAGATCCAGCAAGATATTTCCCCTGTTGATCTAAAAACCTATGTTCATGCAAAGAACCTGCGAGTAAACTTTTGTAGCAGCTTTATTCACAATCACCAAACCGGGAGGCAATGAAGATGCCTTTCAAGAGGTGAGCAGAAGAGACGCTGCAGAACATTCATACAATGGGTTACTAGTGAGTGATCAAAAGACACAAAAAGAAATTGGCTAGAAGAAAGACCTAGAGGAATCTTCACTGTATATGGGTAAGTGTGAAAAGTTGGTCTGAAAAGGCTAAATACTGCATGATTCCAATTATATAACAATCTGAAAAAGGCAAAGCCATAGGAACATTAAAAAGATCGCTGGGTTGCCAGGGATTAAGGAAGAGGAGAGGGAGGCAGAGATGAATAGGTGAGCGCAGGGAATTTTTAAGGCAGGGAAACTATTCTCTATAGTATCGTAATGACGAATACCCAGCATTGTACATTTGTCAAAACCCACAGGATTTATAGTACTAAAAAGGAACCTTCATGTATGTAAAATTAAAAAAAAAATAATTTAGGAGTTTGTGAGTCCCATAGAAGAATGCAGACAGACAAGAGTATCTAAGTACCTCACAAGTGCAGATTAACCTTACTGACAGGTTATGGGGAGAGGTGCTTCCAGTGCCTTTGGAAGAACTGTTGTCTACGAGATTCAGGCATTAGGAACAGCACGGAGTCCATCGACTCGCCTTCATGATTCTGGTGCCCTTGCACAGATGTACTGGCCCTGAACAATCAAATGCATGGCAGATGGTGGCAGCAAGGTTTCTCACCGTCAGAGTTTGAATTTGCTGAGAAGCAAGAGCAGGGAGCTGGCATGCTCTATTTGGTATAAGTTAGAATTGTAGAAATAAGTAGTAATTCATATTCAGCCTAATATAGATACAGATGTTGACATATATTAAATATTTAATGGTGTATTTAAATACAGATGGTGTATATAGTGTACATGGGAGAGTGTGTGTGTGTATGTATGTATGCATATACATACATATGCATGTATCTTCTTTCTGTCAGCTGAGAAGACCTAAATGAAACCACAGTCCATTAGCAATGAGGACAGCTAATACTTGGATCTTGGTTTTCAACACCAATTTCCTAATAAAAAGAACGAGGAATCCTTGGGAAAATGTCTCATTCTAGGTCTGAGACAAGATCTACGTTAGACAATCATGGAGTGTTTTGTATTAGGAGAAGGTTAGAAAGTGCTCAAAAACAAAACAGAACAAAAGGACATAGGAGTCAACTGGAGAAGCAATTACTGGCCAAAGTGGAGACAGTTTGAACAACAAAATAAAGTATTGGATAATGACCCAAAGAAGAAATACCCATCAAACCATGCTGATCTGAATAGGTATCAAATACATAAATAACTGGGGGAGAAAAGATAAATCTCTCATTCAGAAGAATTCCAGATAATTTTTGTCAATATCACGCCCATGAACATGGAGCACCTCATTCCCAGTCGCTTCACTGGGGCGGCATTCGGTCATGTCCCTGTTAGTACAGTTAGGAAAGCAGGAGACACATAATGAGTCTACAGTGGAGAAACATGACAAGTGCTACAGTAGCCAGGGGTCAAGATCAACAGCAGTAAGTCATGGTGACCAAATGTGCCCTCGATATGAGATGCTGGACACGGCACCTCCTCTCTATGGTTCCCAAAGCACAGAACTCTGGTTTCATCACAACAGAAACACCAGAGAAATCCCAATCAAGGGATGCACTGTAAAACGCCTGACAAGTACCACGCGAAACTGTCAAAATCCTCAAATGAGAGAGTCTGACAGACATCATAGAGCAGCCTCAAGAGCCTGGATAACAGTGCAGCAATGGCCCGGATGGGATCCTGGGACAGAAAAGGACATCAGGTAAATGTCAAGAAAATCTGAATAAAGGGTAAACTCATTCCTAATTATGTATCGATATTGACTCACTGGTTTTAACAAATACATCAGACTAGTGCAAGATGTTAAGAATAGAGGAAACTGATTAAGAAGTATATGTACTAATTCTCTATGACATTCATAATTTTTCTATAAATCTAGAACTGTCCTAACATATAAAGTCTACTTAAATGGTATCTGTTCAGGCTTCTTAGGTCCTTTTGGCACTCCTTACCTTCTGGGACTTCTGTACTGCCCACAAACCTCAAATAGGAATGCTATTTACTTTTCAGTTCCTCTCTATTATACGCTGCCCTGACCCCTTTCACTAGAGAGAATGGCCTTCTCTGATCAGGGTTTTTCTCTACTCTTTGTTCCTTTTGCTTTTAAAAAACTTTGAAATATTTTACCTTCCAGGTTTGTAAAATTCTTTTTATCATTTTGACGCACCTAGTTGGCTCAGTCGGTTAAATGTCTGCCTTTGGCTCGCTCAGGTCATGATCCCAGGGTGTTGGGATCGAGTTCTGCATCAGGCTCCCTGCTCAGCAGGGAGTCTGCTTCTCCCTCTGCCTGCCACCCCCCCTCCCACTTGTGCTCTGTCTCTCAGATAAATAAATTAAATCTTAAAAAAAAAAAAAAGTATTTCCAAAACCTTTGGCACCTCTCCCATTGAGAAGTGGGTTCTCTTGAATCCAGATCCATGTTAGGGATTCACTGGGACCCAGTAGAACAGATCTGAAGTGATGCAACAAAACTATGGAGACAGAAAAGCCCAAAGAAGGCAATGCAGATTCCTTCTGATTCTATGTGGATGCTTTCTCTGGGAAAATCCAAGTACCGGGTAAGAAGTCTGGCTATTTCGAGAAAATCCTGTATACAGAGGCTGCCTGTAGGAACTCCAGTCAACAGCAGAGCTGAATTCCCAGCTGCCGGCCCTATGGATGAATCCTCTCCAGCCCTGACAAGCCACCAGATGATTGTAGCCCAGCATATGAGACCGGCAACTGCATATGAGACCTCAGGAAAGAATTGGTCATGCAAACGCTCGCTAAAACTGTGACCTACCAGATAAAATAGTTACGCTAAGTTTGGGGTAATGTGTTCTGCAGGAATAGTAACCAGAATAAAAGTATATAGTGCCTAGGTGTTTGCTGTCTTTTCTGCTATGCTGCAGTATATGTCTGTGGAGAGACACTGCCTGTTTTTTCAGTGCTGTGTGCCCAGTATGTAGCACTTAATGTGTTGATGCAGATAGGGTGATGCTGATGGGTAAGAGTGTCACAAAACATTTAAAATGTTTATTATCATAAACTCCATTAAAATGCTTATTACTATAGAATGTGATATCACATACTCAATCCTTTTAGGAATATGCTAAAAATATTTTCAGAGAGTTTTAATATAGAATACTGTCTAGAAACACACACATTTGATTTCCAGAATATATTTAAACTGTACAAGTGTGGATTTTATTCTTTCAAATTACTTAAGCTATATGCCAACTCCATACAGTGTTGGTTGGATCATTCAATGGTGCAACAACTCTGGAAAACAGTTTAGCTCTTTCTTAAACTTTTGAACATAATTTTCTATTTTACCACAAAAGCCAGCAATTATAGTCCAAGATAGGCAGGAAACGTAAAAACATATGCACACACAAATACTTGTTATATGCATGGTCATAGCAGAATTATTCATAATAGTAGAAGTAGAAATAAGCCACAAACCCATCAACCTCTGAATAGATAAACAAAATGTGGTATATCCATACAATGGAAATTATTTGGAAAAAAAAAAGGAATTGTACTGATTTATGTTTCAACGTGGATGAATTCCATAATATCGTAGTGAGTGAAAGGACCCAGAGTCAAAAGACTATGTATTACTTGCTTCCATGAAATGTCCACAAAAAGAAAATCTGTACAGAGAGTAGATTCATGGTTGTCTACAGCTTGGCAGTGATTGAAAATGGGCAAGACTATTCTCTTTAGGGTCATAGAAATGTTCTAAAATTTGATTGTGATGTTGCTTGCACAACTCTGGATTTTTACCAAAAAAATCATGGAATTGCAAACATAAAAGGAATGAATTTTATGGTGTGTAAATTATCCCTGAGAGCCAAGAAAATGTGGCATATCACAGCACCAAACCATGGTTTCTTTTTCAACACATTACAGAGGTCAAGAGCTACTAGTTTCAAAAAGGAAGAGGAATTGTTAGAATCATTTGAGAATTTTCAGAAATATATTTCTGAATGTGCTGTATCTCATAAATGAATTCAGAAAAAAATTTTGGTAAATGTACATAATGGTGTAAAACAGCAAGTTAAGAACAAAAGAAAGAACTAAACAAAGGGAGAAAGACAATGTAATGAGTTAACTGAGAAAAATGGAAGCAATTTGTAGCAAATGGGGAGGAAAGGAAAGTTAGAAAAATCAAACAATATCTCAAATGGTGCACCAGCTAGAGGAATAGCCTGAGTTTATTGTTTTATCAACTGTCTGACAACACACTTTCAAAAATCCTGTGGCGAAAAACATATTAAGAAAGTGTGATCCACCAACGTAGAAAAACAGACACCTGAGTACATCTTGAAACAAGTGAAAATAAGAACATTGATCAAGAGAATGAGGCCTTGTCTATGTGATAAATCAGAGATACTGATGTGTCTCTCCAATAACGACTAAAAATTAAAATAAACAGATTAGGTAATGCAACTGACAAAGTTATTTCCCTGTTCTAAAACATGGCACCCCTCTGTGACACCTATTCTGGTATTCAGCAGGAAGATTAATTTAAAGACAGTAATACAATAGCCATAAATAGACATTTCCTGAATTCTAAAAAAATTAATTTTGAATATAATTAACTCAAACTAACAACTCTAAGTAGTTTTATACACCTATAGTAAAGACTGCTAAATTTCACACTAGCCAAGTATGATTTAAATAGAATTATAAAAATTATTTCCTGAGCTGTTCCTATTGTATAATGCTACAAGATTGGTCGCATAAAAAAAAAAAATGCAGGTTATGGGTCTGTTCAGTTTCTCTCTTTCTTCCTGTTTCAGTTTTGGTTGTTTATAAGTCCCTAGGAATGTGTCCATTTCTTCCAGATTGCCTTATTTGTTGGCATGTAGTTGCTCATAATATATTCTTAAAATTGCTTGTATTTTCTTGGTGTTAGTCACGATCTCTCCTCTTTCATTCATAATTTTATTAATTTTGTTCCTTTATCTTTTCTTTTTGATAAGTCTGTCTAGGGGTTTATTGCTCTTGTTAATTCTTTCATAGAACCAGCTTCCAGACCCATAACCAGCAAGGAAATTGAAGCAGTAATCAAAAATCTCCCAACAAACAAGAGTCCAGGGACAGACTGCTTCCCAGGGGAATTCTGCCAAACATTTAAAGAACTTGTCAGTGTTCTTTGAAGCTGTTTCACAAAATAGAAATGGAATGAAAACTTCCAGACTCATTCTGTGAGGCCAGCATTATCTTGATCCCAACCCAAACACCCCACCAAAAAGGAGAATTATGCCGAATATCCTGATGAACATGGATACCAAAGTTCTCACCAAAATACTAGCCAATAGGATCCAATAGTACATTAAAAGGGTTATTTACCAAGACCAAGAAGGATTGATTCCTGGGCTGCAGGGTTGGTTCAACATTTGCAAATCAATCAATGTGATACATCACATTAGTAAAAGAAAGTGCAAGAACCATGTAATCCTCTCAACTGATGCAGAAAAAGAATTTGACAAAGTACAGCATCCTTTCCTGATTGAAACTCTTCACAGTGTAGGGATAGAGGGTACATACCTCAACATCATCAAAACCATTTATGAAAAACCCACAGCGAGTATCATTCTCAATGGGGAAAAAACTGAGAGATTTTCCCGTAAGGTCAGGAACATGACAGGGATGCCCACTTTCTCCACTGTTGTTCAACATAGTACTAGAAATCGTAGCCTCAGCAATCAAACAACAAAAAGAAATAAAAGGCATTCAAACTGGCAGAGAGGAAGTCAAACTCTCACTCTTCACAGATGACATGATACCTTATGTGGAAAACCCAAAAGACTCCACTTCAACCAATTTCCTCCACTGTCTTCTTAAAAATCAAGGATTCAACTATTTCATACCATCCAGGGCTAAACAAAGGAAACAATCTTAAAAGGCAGTAAGAGTAAAGCATGACTGCACGAGATCATCAAGAAAACTTTTCAAGTAAGCTTTCCATTGAGGACTCTGACTCTTCAATGTGTATGATTTTAGATAGCCTTTAACTTAACTAGGAAAAAAAACACCAGAAATATTTCAAGAGTGTCTTTTTTCTTGTATTGTGAGAAAATAATCTAGAAAACTTCCTGGAACTTCCATTTTATATGCCAGTTGAGAAAAACAATCCAGATATTCAAAATAGCAAGTTCCATCAGGTGACATTTTTGTTTCCTCTTCTCATGAATGAATCTGAAGTTATTGTAGAAATGAGAAGAGCATGCATATTTTGTGCTCAGATTTTTGCTGTCCAGATTGTCATAGAGTTGATACAGGAAAGCCAAGGGGTCTTCTTCAATCCCAGGAATTGGAATTGAGCTGAATTTAAGCCACGTGCTTCGCAGTGCATTAAAGAAATATTTGAACTTGGTAGCGATACCAGCAAATTCTCTTTTTTCTTCCATCTTCTCAAAAACTGCAAATGTGTTACTGCTTGTGAATAAATACTCTAAACAGCTACCTGGTCTCATATTAATAAGATAATATTTTAAATGAGAACTCACATGTTGAGGCGTAAGAGTTTTTCCCTCTGATTTTTATTAGTCTGGTAACAAATGACAGTTCTTTATCTGACCTTAGAAGAATGGGGCAGTTCAGAAAAGAAATGCCCTAGAATTTGGTTCCCTTCGTTCCATTTCTAGTCATTTGCTACCATGGATTTGGAAAGGTATTAGTGAAAACATCAGTCTGCAGACAAATGGGCTTTAAGTTCCTATGGCGGACTGTGACGTGTTCAGCAAAACCTGTTCATTTTCCTACCACTTACTCTGTTTGGCCATATTTTACAATTTCCCTTGCACTTAAATGAGGTCATTTCCTGTGTCTTGGCCAATAACATGGACAAATGTTTACCCATGTCTGTGTCAGGCCAAGTGCTGGGTATGGGAGCACTCTCTCCCTGTCTTCCGGGATAACGAGGAGGACTAAGGAGCTAGGGGAGGGAGGCCTCACAGGAGAAGAGTCTTGAGTCTTGCAGGGTCAGATGCAGGGTTGCAGGACAAGAACACCTGCGTGGTGACCTGAATGATAACGAGCTCTTCCTAAGCCAATGGTAAGTCAAGGTGTATTTATAGCAGCAAGTGGTAACTGAACCAATAGAGAAATTTGTTCTTTAGAGGGGGTACTTCACTAAAAAGCCATATAATATTTGACATTGGTTAGAAATTGGGCTTGCAGCAATGAGGTAGCAGGCTGGAAAGCTTGAGACCCACATTATAAAGTGCAAAATACTTAGTAAAATGTCATTTGCAATCATCTGGAAGGCAGAACATGGGCTTATGAAGCAGGTGGTCCAGGAAAGTGTGGGATAAAGTACATGCGTTTGTGTTTCTGACACTATTGACTGCCTTCCACAAGGTACTACAACAAAGAAATGAGCTTAGGCAGAAACTAATTGGATTTCAAAACACAGTTAAAGAGAACATAAGCTAGAGAGCAAGATTTTTTAACAAATAGGAGATTGTTTCAATATTCACCTACTCATGCTAACACTCTCCCTCTACTCTGCAATTACTTAAATGCTTCTATTTACAGAATGCCCTTTCCCTGGGCAATATTAGAATTATAGGTAGATTTTTAAAATGAGTTAATAGACACCAGGATCTGACACATCGTAGCTTCTTAAGTAGAGAGCAAGAACATTGTTGTCATTATTTTTTCAACTGTTGCCAAGCACACAGAAGACTGCCAAGCTTATGATAGGCACTCAGGAAGATAATTTGGGAGAAAAGACAGTGTTCCCAATAAATGATGTTGGGAAAACTGGACAACCACATGCAGAAGAATGAAACTGGACCACTTCTTTACACCACACACAAAAATAAAGTCAAAATGGATTAGGGACCTAAATATGAGACCTAAAACCACAAAACTCTTAAAAGAAAACACAATTAGTGATTTCTTGGACATCAGCTTTAACAACATATTTGTGGATATGTCTCCTCAGGCAAGGAAAATAAGGGAAAAATACACTATTGGGACTACATCAAAATAAAAAAAAACTTCTGCACAGTAAAGGAACCAATCAATAAAACAAAAAGACAGCCTATTGAATAGGAAAAGATATTTGCAAATGAGATTATCTGATAAAGGGTTAGTATCCAAAATATATAAAGAACTTATACAACTCAGTTCTCAGAAAACAAATAATCCAATTAAAAAATGGGCAAAGGACATAATAAACAGTTCTCCAAAGAAGACATCCAGATGGCCAACAGAAACACGAAAAGATGCTCAACATCACTCATCATCAGGGAAATGCAAATCAAAACCACACGGAGGTATCACCTCATGTCTGTCAGAATGGCTAAAATTAAAAACAAAAGAAGCAACAAGCGTTGGTGAGGATGTGGAGAAAAAGGAACCCTCATGCACTGTTGTTGGGAATGCAGATTGCTGCAGCCACATTGGAAAACAGTATGGAGGTTCCTCAAAAAATTAAAATTAGAACTATCACATGATCCAGTAATTCCACTACTGTGTATTTATTCAAAGAAAATGAAAACACTGTTTTTTTAAGATTATATTTATTTATGAGAGAGAGAGAGAGAGAGAGAGAGAGAGAGAGAGAGAGAGAGAGAGACTGTGCACCAGAGTGGGGGGAGGCAGAGGGAGAGAGAGAATAGTCTCTATGCTGAGCAGGGAGCCTAATGTGGGGCTCCATCTCAAGACTCCAGGATCATGACCCAAGCCAAAGGCAGTCGCTTAACCGACTGAGCCACCCAAGTGCCCCTGAAAGCACTATTTTGAGAAGATACACGCACCCCTATGTTTATTTCAGCATTACAGTAGCAAAGATAGAAACAACCCAACTGTTCATCAATAGATGAATGGATAAAGAGGTGGTGTATATACACAATGGAGTATTACTCAGCTGTAAAAATAGAATGAAATCTTGCCATTTGTGACCATATGGATGGAACTATAGGGTATTGTGCTAAGTGAAATAAACCAGAAAAAGACAAATATCATATGATTTCACTCATATGTGGAATCTAAAAATCAAACATAAAGCAAACAGATTCTTAAATACAGAGAACAAACTAGTGGTTGCTAGAGGGGAGGGAGTGTGGAGTGGGGGTAATAGATGAAGGAGATTAAGAGGCACAGACTTCCAATTATAAAATGAATAAGTCATGGAAATGGAAGGTACAGCACAGGGAATGTCAATAATATTGTAATAACATTGTGTAGTAACACATGGTGATTACACTCTTGGTGAGCATTGAGTAATAGAATTGTCCAATCAGGATGTTGTACACTGAAACTAATAAACACTGTCAATTATACTTCAGTGCTTAAAAAAATGAAAGACAAGTGTTGAATGTATTTACAACAGGTTAATTAAGGACAAATCAAAGTTTAAGTTTATATTCTGATAGTGTCAGGTGCACACAAATATAAGAGGAAGGAGAGGTCATCTATAGCTAAGTCATGGAGACAAAAAGAAATGGTACATGTTTACAGAAGGCCATCCATGGTCAGTTTCATATGTGTGCAAAATCACTCTTGTGCATCATGCTACCGCCTTTTAGACAAAGATCACTAGGAACATATATGTCAGCAACTGAAGGAGAGTTTATCAGCTCCTTGCAACACGGAAGACAGCCCAACGTGAGGAAATAAGGGACTTCTTGGCAAGAGGGTGTTAGGAGGAGTTGTTGCATGATTTGGGCTTCCAGTGGGTGATTTTGGAGAGACCATGTATTCCTCTGGCTTGAGTGTCGTGGGAGGGCAAAGGAAGTTGTGTCACTGCGCATCTGAACAGCGTCTTATGGAAGAGCTGAGGAAATGCAGCAGGTGTAAAGCTGTGACTGACAAAAAAGCATCAGTAAGTCACCCGATGGAAAGGGAATGCTTGGTCATTTTTGTGGTTTGGACAGAGTTCTTACTTTTTCTTTCCTATGCTCAGACGTGATTAATAGGAGTGGTCTTATTTTGGCCCATCCCGATTGTGATTTAGAACGCTGTAGCTGAAGTTGGTGATCTTTGAAACTGTTTATGTTCGACAGGAGGCAACAGTGGCTTACCTCGTGAAGCCTGGCTTCCTTTCTGTCACATGATCACAAATGAGAAATGATCATTGGGGAGGAAAACCACAAATATAAAACATAAACATCAGTATAATTGTATGTATTATTACCCAAATACAGGAATTAAAAACCACAAATACAAAAAATCATAAAATCATTGTCATTTTCAAATAAGGTGGGGAAATACACATTTGTTTCTCTCAGAAGAGGAGATGGGGATTATGATATCAGAAATTTTAAATCTCAGTACATTCTAGCTTGTCTTTTACTCAAGTGATCCCCACCTCAAAAATAAATAAGAAAATAGTAAAGTTATAATAAAATGGACTTTGGCCACTGCCTGTCTTTGTTTCTTCCAAAACAATTGTATATGCTCGGAGTGACTATTTTTCTCCTTTTTTACAATAAGTTAACAAAGCCAGTGGAAAGTCCCAGAACACAAATATGCTTCTCTTCTTTATTTTTAAGTTTCATACTAATCAATGTAATTTTCAAACAAAGTGACTGGAGTTTAATATAGATAAGCATGCTCAGCCTCCCTTTCCTTAAAATTTAAAATACTGCTTCAAATTAAAAAAAAAATGACTAGCAAATGTGGGCTCCTATGTGTGAGGATAGATATATTTAAAATAAGCAAGGCAAAAATTTCATTAAAAACTTAACACACGTTAAGCCGAGTTTTCAAATCAGTGGTGTATTTCATCTTGAGTCAGCGTCAAAAATGAGCGATAATACTATAGGGACTTTCTGAAGAGTCAGACACCCCCGTGTGTGGTGTGTACTGACACGCATTAAAGCATAATACATATTTGTCCCGTGGAAGCTGAGAATAAAATTCAAAATTAGATCAAGATACATGATCTCGGGCGCCTGGGTGGCTCAGTGGGTTAAAGCCGCTGCCTTCGGCTCAGGTCATGATCCCAGGGTCCTGGGATCGAGGCCCACATTGGACTCTCTGCTCAGCGGGGAGCCGGCTTCCTCCTCTCTCCTCTCTCTCTGCCTTCCTCTCTGCCTACTTGTAATCTCTCTCTCTGTGTCAAATGAATAAATAAAATCTTTAAAAAAAAAAAAAGATACATGATCTCCCTGCATATCCTAAATCCACAAAAGTAATTTAGCCTCTCCAAAATCATGTATAAATACAATAGATAAAAGCCTCCTTGCCATTTACACTTTGATAGCAGGTATCCCATATTATCAGATCTAGGTTTTGTAATTCCTTCTCACCAAGGACTCCTAATGCCTTGGAGCAATTTTTATTGAAAATCAGGATCAGTGTGGGTGATAGTCAGCATGAAAGTGAATTCTGATACCTGAGAAGTCAGGTGTGCTGTGGTCCTTCATCTCCTTTCCTCTAAAGGACAAGCAAAACAAAAATGAAAATGTTTCATTTTTTACTTTTGTCTGAAAAAGATATTAATTCTTTTTTTTTTTAAAGATTTATCCATTTAACAGAGGGAGAGAGATCACAAGGAGTCAGAGAGGCAGGCAGACAGAGAGAGGGGGAAGCAGGCTCCCCGCTGAGCAGGGAGCCCGATGCGGGCCTCGATCCCAGGACCCTGAGATCATGACCTGAGCCGAAAGCAGAGGCTTTAACCCACTGAGCCACCCAGGTGCCCAAAAGATATTAATTCTTTTCTATCAAATATTAATCTGGTAAAATATTTATTTTTTCTAGTTTTTTAAATAGAACTGATAGAGACCATTTGACCATGTACATAGAGTGCCTTTTTATTTATTTATGCATTTGACATTTGTTATTTTTTCCGTGAATTCCTGAGAAAAAAGGACAGTAGTAGAAACTAGAGATTGTAAACGTACTAGTACATTTAAATTTGGGACTCTTGTGCCTAATTGTTCAATTTCCATAGGCTTGTAGATGGTGTCATTAGGTAACAATTATGATTCAACCCAAGTAATGTATTTATTTTTAAAATATTGACATATGGAGTGTCATAAGTCAAGTTTATGTTTAACTTGTTGGGAGTAGTCTAAAGTAAGTGTTCCATCTAAAACTTCAGTTCACAGTTTTATTTTTGAAAGGGCAAAATCTTGATGATTAAGATCTGCAAGTATTACAAATCCAGCTTAATGATGGATTTCACTGATGGAAGTGAGAGGTCTTATTAAAAAGACTTGTAGCAAATTGTAGCTCATAAGAGTTTTCTAAGGACTGTGGAACTAAGAGCCTGTAAAATTTGATTGAAGATTAAGTTTGCTTTAAGAGATTATCCTCCATTCTTTCTGAGTAAATTGCAAATAGTCAGATACCTTATGTGGAGTAGCAAGAGAAGTAAGCCATCTGAAAGAAATTTTGACACTAAATTTCTTAAGAGCTTGACATGCTCGAGCCAGAGATGGGGTTATACTGGAAAGGATTTTTGATTTTAATGAAATTCCCCTTAGCTCATTGTAGATTCTGTTCAGGATTGAGTAAAAGAAGACACCTAATTTTCGTAGCTGGTGTGTGTGTGTGTGTGTGTGTGTGTGTTCTCAAAATTAGGTTTTCTTTTTAAATGTCACATCAGCATAAATTAATTTATACCCAGTTTAAGAAAACATGAATACAAAAGTGCACTAAACAGCCTTACATTCCTAGCTCAGCCTCTTACTGATACCTAACCAAAATAAATTGGCTCGTGACAGCCAGGTCACCACATGCACTCAGAAATATAAATAAATACACCAAATATATCAGTTTTGATTTTTGAAACCATTGATTTTTAACTCAGTAGAAAATAAACTTTCAAACCGAAACCGTGACTTTATCGGGGGTATTATTAGAGTTAAATACTTTGCTACCTTCTGGAATATGGATTTATAACTATTTAGGGTGAGTGGAAGTCTTGAGCCTAGACAAGTCCACTTGTCATACAGCTCCTGCCCTGACCTTACCCACTGAGAACACTCAAAGCTGCAAGCAAGGGTTGTTCTGCAGGGTTATTGCTTACATGTTCCCTTTAGAATTCCATGGCAACTTAAGGTTTTATAAAGATACATGAAACTTAGAAATTCCAAGGTATTTTATACCTTTTCTTCTTTTTCAACTAATTATGATATCTTACCCTTACAACATGGAAAAATACCTAATCTTTAAAATATGGATACTAGTTCCTGACAATTCTGCTCATTTTGATTATTTACAACAGTTTTGATAGAGAGCTACAGCATTTGAATTTATGGTCTTTCAAAGGAAGTCAAGACAGATTAAATGAGCAATTACATATAGGGAGACTTCACCTATAGGCAACAAATGTTAACTTCAGATCTGAATTCATAAAATGCAAATTTTTCCCTTTGAATTTCAATAATGAAAGATCCCAGTTTACTAGACACACGGATCATTAATGCCTCTAAGACTTTATTTGTAGGCAGTGAAAATTGTAAGAATGGTCACCTAGAGTAGCTCAAAGAGATTTTGCCTGTCGTCAGATTTCATTAGCATACTAGTCTAAGAATATTTAATTAGTGATCTCATAGAAGGACTCAAAGTTAAAGTGAGCTTAGAGTCCCACTAAAAGTTATTCGTATACAATTTTATATCTCAAGTCAGAATTTTGGCAACTGCCATTATAGTCAGTTACATTGATTCCAGCACAGTTAATGTGCTGGAATGACAAACTTAATAAGTTCTGATACTATACTTTCACAAGAGAAGGTTTTGTGTTCCCAAAGGTTAAAGTGGAGAAAATTATCAAAAAATGTAGAATGAGGATTGTCTCATAGAGAAAGTCCCGTGTATAGAATGCTAATTCCTTATGAATCCATCAACAGAATGTAAATATCTACATTATTTTTGCAGGCTTCCTGTAAAATGAAACTTCATTATGTAAGGACTGCACATTGAGCAGACTTAAACCATATGCCCTTGAGGATATGGGCCATGTGTGGATTGTAGAGTTAGGGTAAGGTTTCAGTTTTAAGGTATTCAGTACCAAATAAGTTTCTGTGCATAGATGTCTCAAGGGGACTATTTTCCAGGCCAGTTGTCTAAGTAAATTCAGTGAATAATTTTGGGCTAGAGCAGAAGGATTCCTTGGAGCACCTAGCATTCCCAGGCTTTGCTTTAGCCCTTTCCCCTTATTCTCTTCCCATCTGTCTCTCATCCTTCTATCGAGGTAGTGTCTGCAGAATCTCCCAAATCTCCTCTCCTGGTCCTGGAGATAAGCTCCTAAGATAAACTGATTAGCCTAGATAGACTGGATAAACTGATTAGTAAGGACCTCGGATATCCTCTCTAGAATGATTTTTCTTGCACTAAAACCATTCTCTCTCACAGATTTCTAGTGGAAGGTGTTACTGTACTAATTATACTAATGCACACTTATTTGACTATCTGATATACATATAATAGCTTATTTTCATTACTCAGATAAGCGCTTTATGATCATGGCCTATTTTTAGTAAAAAAAAAACTATAGGCTTAACTATTTTATCAGCATATGTACACATATAATGTACATTATATATATAATTAGATATTATATACTATAATCAGTGCCTTGTATACAAGCATTCCACACTTGGCTTTTCCTTCCCATGCTTCCTTCTATCTAAGCTCAACAAAGTTAAAAACAATCTAGTATGTGTTCATCCACATATTTATTGAAACACTTAATTTTTCATGTGCATATTCTGTGAGGCCGTGTGTATGTATGTGTGTTGATGGGTATCTTGGTCACTGTAAATATGAGAAAAACTGAGGTTTAATATCTGATAAAGCTTTGTTCCATTCGTTTTAGTGCATATATAACAGAGTTCTGTTTCTGCCTTGGAAATGACTACCTCATAGTCCACAGCACAGGGCAGAGCCTTTTCCCACATTTTCCATCATTCAGTTTTGTGAAGCAGAGGCTGGATAAGTGACTGAAGGACAGGTCACACCAGCCACCAGCCTGCTGCCAGGAATGTCCAGCTGACCCTAGTCTCAATTACAGTCCTAAGCACAGAAATCTTTCTTCTGATTCGTGTATCTTCCTAGGTGCCCTTTCTTTAATTGAATGTGTCTTCGTATTTAAAGTGGGTTTCTTACAAGCAAGATAGAATTGGATCTCAGGGTGACATTGGAGGTCCCCTTTGCTGTGGACCACGTCTTGTCCCATCTTTCGTGCAGTGCTTCTGACACCATGCTCAGTCTCCAGGTTGTTGGCACCACGAAGCCTGACCTGGGACCATCGTGCTGCGTGACCAGAAACAAGCCCTTCCTGCTTTCTGTCCTCTGATGACTTTTGGCCTCCACCCATCCTAGGGTCTTCAGTTCCCTGAAAGTGAGGCTGCTCAATATTGTCCCATAAGACGCTGGGCCTCTGCTCATTTGTGCTCAAGCTAGTTTCCTCTGTGGTTCAGTTTAGACGGTTTAAACCTGCTACTGATTTCCTCTGCTACAGCCAGCCTGCGAGATACACCCACTGGACTCTTCATTCCTGTGTGAAGTTTGGGGGCTCAGCTGTCCGTCTCTAGTTCTTTACCATGAGTCTCTATCTCTTCCCTCCCTCCCTATCTCCTCCTTCCCTCCCTCCCTCCCTTCCTTTCTTCCCTCCCTCCTTCCCTCCCTCTCTTTCTCTCTCTCTCCCTCCCTTCCTTTCTTTCTTTCCCTATCTGTCTTTACTGACTTATTTATATTTATGTTTCTCTTAAATATTTGTTCCTACAGAGTATGTAACAGCTGTTTTTAAGTATGCTTTTGCTAATTTCAATATGTCTGTCATTCTGTTAATACTATTGATGCTTTATCTTCATGTTATTGGTCATATTTTCCTTTGTCTACGCATACTAATTTGTAGTTTTGTTTTGCATGTAGGAACTCATAGGTACTACTGTGCTTAGTATCAGCACTTTGTATTTTTTTAAATATTTAATTAATTTATTTGACAGAGAGAGAGAGAGATCACAAGGAGGCAGAGAGGCAGGATGAGAGAGGAGGAAGTAGGCTTCCCACCGAGCAGGGAGCCCGATGCAGGGCTCGATCCCAGGACCCTGAGATCATGACCTGAGCCGAAGGCAGAGACTTAACCCACCGAGCCACCCAGGTGCCTCAAACTTTGTATTCTTTCTTTAAGAAGGGTTAGATTGTGTTCTGACATAGGGTTCATTTACACATGAATCTGCTTGATCCCTTCAAGGCTTGTTGTTAAGGTTCCTGAATCCATCTAGAATGATCCTGGACCTAGCATTTAAGGGCTCAAGTCTAGAATCGAGACAATGGTATTTCAGGGGTCTCGAGTGGATGGCTGGCATGCTCAGTAAGATTTCCCCACGGTGGTTGGATGGAACTCCTGCCTCTCAGCTCCATGTGGCATCAAGTTCTCCAACTCCCTGTTACACCAACACCACCTTGGAAACCATTCCCTGCCTGCTTTTAATGAAGATAGTACTCATTCTATGTCTATACTTTATCATTTTTATTTTTAAAGATTTTATTTCTTTATTTGAGAGCAAGAGAGAGAACACAAGCAGTGGAAGGGACAGAGGGAGAAGCAGACTCCCCGCTGAGCAGGGAACCCGATGCGGGGCTTGATCCCCAGGACCCCGGGATCATGACCTGAGCCAAAGGCAGATACTTAACCGCCTGAACCACCCAGGCGCCCCAATGTCTACACTTAAATGAAAATGGGAAAATACATTTGTTTACTCACATAAATATAGAACTTTTAGATTTAATTGATTTGCATATTATATGATTAGCTTTTACATCACTAGAGATGATATTTTTGGACACAAATAGAATATAAAATTGCAAAAAAAAGAATATAACAATAGCACAAATACTAGTCAGAATTCTTTCAGTGAATGTAAATTATTAGGGAAATAAAATGCTCTACACAAAACTATTTCTTACTACTTGAAAAAATTTAAGCAAAAAAAAAATCTTTATAGACCTTGCAGTTCTTGATCTTCCTTTGTGAAACTGCTGCTGTGTAGTAATGAGTTCATATAAATTTATTATGTATCTGAGAGCCAAAAGCTAATATCATACATTTACATAAACCCAAAAGCATTCTCCATACTTTCTGAGTTGGGAGTGATGGTCTTCCTATGAACAAGGGAATGCACATGTTTTGATCTCTGGTACACTGGGAAAAACAAAGGGCAATTAGTGTTACTTATTTGAGGTTTTGGTTTCAGAGTGGCTACATGGATCTTAAACAAGTTCTTTCTGTGCTACAGTTTTGTCTTCCATACACAGTTCTTATGTGATATGTGGTTATGGTCATAAATTATGAATTACTCCCCTCTCTTTTTTCCCACCTTTAACATCTAAAGCCTCAAGTTTAATACTAAATTATTTATTTCTTAGCCTTCGTTATCACTAGCAGTCTTGGATTTACCATTTGAAAAGATTTCTTTCACAAGATTTACCCCCTTTATCCCTTTCCCAAGGAAAGAATTGAAAATATGGTTGGTTTCTCTTATTTGATCTGCTTGCTATTATGCCTATTATCTGAGTTTTAAAAATAATTATTCTGTCAGAATAATCTGTGGTCACAGGGTTCCAGCAGCAGCTTCAAGATTTATATTAAATGTTTATTATTTTGACATCTCAGCTGTCATTAAAATGGGATATTGCTGTTTTGAGTTTACAGAGGCCACTCTTATGGAAAAAGTAATGCATATTTTACTAAATTTATTGTGTAAAAAAATAGAAGGAAGGCTATTTTAAGCTGTCAATATTAATTGTGCATTTTTTGGATGCACAATAAATGTGTGTTGGTCAAGTAACAATTATGATGTAACACGACATGATGAGCACACGTGAAGGAAGGGCCCCTCCAGTGACATAGCTATTCCAAGACAGCCTGGGGCATGTTGGAAAATGTGCAGTTAGAGGGCATTTAATTAGATTATAGGACATTTGAAGAACCAGGAAAAGCAAAGCACTGAAACAGTTGAGAGATAAGAAAAAATATTAATACAGAATATATATTAAGAATAAAGCCTTAAAGATAGACTACATAAAGAATATTACCACCTTACAAATATTGATGTCTGATTCGAATAATAATTTTTTATTTATTCAGCAATCTTGTATTGAATATTCAAGACTTTAAATAAGGTGTACGGCACTATATAGGAAGAAATATGAGAAGTTGCTCAGGTCATGAGTGATTATGAAGAGGATAAAATTAGGGAGATGATGTTAATTCATCCAGTACAACATAGGAAATGGGTGAGAGATATGGTGAATCCATAGGGGTTTCAGAAGAAGAGAGATTGCTTTAAACAAAAACATTCAGGAGACGATAAATCACTTAAGCTGGATCTTTAAGCACATTTGGGATTTCTTCATAGCTTGGGGAAATAGAAATAATGAGAGGAAAGTGAAATGTGTCAACAATCACGGAAGCTAGTAACCATGGAATAGACTTTTTAAAAACTGGAAATAATCTAGATATACTGTAATTTATTGTTTGAAGATGATAATGCCAAGTAAGCCTTGGGGAAAAAACCCATTCCTCGGTGTGGAGGGGACCGAGCACCAGGGTTAGGAACCGGCGGCTATTGCAGAGAACCTTACAGTTCAACATTACAATTCAGATGTGAGCGTGCTCCCTGAGGCCCTCATTGTCTATTCCGACAAGCCCTTGTGTCTAGGGGAATCTGGTGCCTTGGCAGTACTCTGGTATCCCAGAATGTAAATAAGATTTCGAAACATGGTGATCACGTCTTGATTAAACAGGAGAGTGAAAGAGGTAGAATTGCAGAAACATTGAACACCCAGTAAAATATATGAGATGAATGGAAGAGCTAGAGTTAGCTTGGATCCTGCTTCTACCACACAGTGAATTATCATCTTGAAAGAGAATGGGAAGCTGGGGATGGCCAGAGAGGGCAGAGGAGAATTTGGGTTTGAAAGATTAAATGAGTCTGTGGCAGCATACCTGGGAGAAGCCGGCGGAGTGGCACTTTGCAGTGTCCCTCTGAACTTCAAGCATGGGAGCAGGAGAAGGGGCATTAGCACTGGGGGTGAACATGTGAGGAGACAATAGTCGTGGCTGCTCTGTGGGGGTGCCCGGTCTTGACATGTGCCACATTACTAGGAATGCTGAGACCAGAAGGCCCTGGGATGCATTTCAGGGACAGCATTCCCCATCATTCCCCATCTGAGAACTGGATGAGTGCTTGCAAAAGGTAATGAGAGATGAGTACACCCCCCACCAAAAATAAAGCCAGATATTGCTAATGTCAATAAATTATATAATTTTAGAAAATAAAACGTGTCAATTAGATGTAATAGTGAAATGCCATTTTTTGGAGTTTTGTGGAATCTTGAAGAAAAGGTCTTGGGATCTGAAAATAGGTTGTAACATTGTTTAGCCAGCCTCCTATAAAAGAGAGATTCTTGGGGCACATGGATGGCTCAGTCAGTTAAGTGTCCCACTCTTGATTTTGGCTCAGGTCGTGATCTCGGGGTCCTGGGATCAAGCTCAGCATAGGGCTCTGTGCTCAGTGTGGAGTCTGCTTCAGAGTCTCTCTCACTCTTTCTCTGCCCTTGCTTGTGCTTGCTCGCTTTCAAATAAATAAATAAATAAATAAATAAATAAATGTTTTAAAAAATGAAAGAGAGCCTCTCTGTCACAGACATGATTATCCACTTCTCTTAAAAAGTATTCTTTTCAGGGGACCCATGTCTCCCCCCTCCGCCCCCGTGAAGTCTGAAATGCTTTTGTGTTTTTGCCTTAGGAGGCTGGTACTATAACCTAACTTACTCTGGTTTTAAAGAGAGAAAATATGGTATAATGGATTATCTTGTGAGGATTACAAAAACCTTAGTTAAAAATCTCATTTTCTAACACATTAGCTCCAAGGAATCCATTCTGCTGGTCAAGCAGATTTTAGCTGGGGAAATCAGGCCCGGAGTTTTCACGAGTCTTGTCCTCAGTGGTTACATTCTAGACTAATGTTTCAACTTTGCAGACTTTGGTGGTGAGGTGTAAACTAATTACTGTGAGTTAGCAGCATGACTTTATTCCCAGGACGGACCCCTGCTAAGGTAGGTGTGCCTTTGAGTTCTTCACACTCCAGTGAGAAGCCTGGGGTTGCCCTGTGAGGTTCTGTCTGAAACACCAGTTGTGTGTGTTTTGTTTTCCTTCTTCCTCATTTCCTCAGTGGTTTGGGCGGAATCACCTCATGGCCTGGTTGCAAACTCAGAGGGCATCAGCCGTCTGTGACAATAAGCCTCACAATCAGTGTAGTCAATTTCAAAGCAAGAAATAAGAAAAAAAAAAAAAACTCAGGCAAAACCAAATTTCACTCATTTTCATGGGAAAAATATAAATAAGCAAAAATAGGAAGTAGTTTTGCAACACCGGTTCAAACAGAAAAGAAAATTAACAAATGGGTATTTTCCATGTTTAATAAATATAGAGCTTTTACATTAATGAGAACGCTTTAGCCCAAATCATGTCTTTTTTTTTTTAATTTTTTATTTAATTTAAAATTTTTATTTATTTATTTTTTAAAGATTTCTATTTATTTATTTGACAGAGAGATCACAAGTAGGCAGAGAGGCAGGCAGAGAGAGAGGGGGAAGCAGGCTAAAACTGATTAACACAGGGGGAGGTATCAGGTACATTATCAGAGAGCAACACATTGTCTAGAAGTTACATTTTTTTTCATTTTCCAAATGTTCCCATGCACATTGCTATGACAACTGGATGGTAAATTTAGCTTTAATAATTTTTTATAACATTAGGATAAACCTTTACTAGTATTCATGTTCTTTAAACCATAGCTTTTTCTGAAACAATAAAAATCCTTGAAGAGACACAGGCAGTAATTTCTCTGATCAGCCTCAGCAACCTTATTCTAGATATGTCTCCTGAAGCAAGAGAAACAGAAGCAAAAATAAACTGTTGGGACTACATCAAAATAAAAGCTTCTGTGCAACGAAGGAAACAATCAGTGTAACAGAAAGAGAACCTACTGAATGGGCAAAGATATTTGCAAATGACGTATCTGATAAAGAGTTAGTATCCCAAATATATAAAGAACTTACACAACTCAACACCAAAAAAAAAAAAATCTAATTACAAATGGGAAGAAGATATTTCTCCAGAGATATACAGATGGACCACAGACACATGAAAAGATGTCCAACATCACTCATTAGCAGGGAAATGCAAATCAAAATCTCAATGAGCTACGACCTCACACCAGTCAGAATGCCTAAAATGAACAACACAAGAAACAACAGGTGTTGCAGGGGATGTGGAGAAAGGGAACCCTCTTACATTGTTGGTGGGAATGCACCGTTGGTGGGTGCAGCCACTGTGGAAAACAGTATGGGCAGTCCTCAAAAAATTGAATATAGAACTACCCTATGACCCAGCAAGTGCCCTACTGGGTATTTACCCAGAGAATATGAAAACACTAATTTGAAAAAAAAAAAATATGCACCCCTATGTTATAGCAGCATTATTTACAGTAGCCAAGATATGGAAACAGCCCATGTCCACTGACTGATGAATGGATAAAGAAGATGTGATACATCTATATATATCTATATCTATATAGATATATACAGATATATATACGGATATAGATATCTGTGTGTATATATATATATATACACACACACAAGAAAATATTACTCTGCCATAAAAAGGATGAAATCTTGCCATTTGCAACACCATGGATGGAACTTGAGGGTATTATGCTAAGCAAAATAAGTCAGTCAGAGAAAGACAATTATCATATGATCTCATTCATGTGTAGAATCTAAGAAACAAATGAGAAAAGGAAAGGGACAAATAACAACAACAAACAGACTCTTTACTACAGAGAACACACTGATGGTCACCAAAGGGGAGGTGGGAGGGGGAATCGGTGATTAGGTTTAAGAGCACACTTAATATGCTGAGCACTGAGTAATGTGTAGAGTTGTCGAATCCCCATATTGTACACCTGAAACTAACCTAATGCTTAATGTTAATTTTACTGGAATTGAGATTTTTCTTAAAAATAACATTTCTTTCCTATCCTTGTTTTCTCAAAACACTGCATACTTTTAATCTAAGTAAGGTAATTAAAATACATTTACTTCTCTGACATTCACATATATACTTTTACACGCTTAAGTTAATTATATATTTGGATTTATTAAAATAATAAACAAGAAAATGTTTGAAAAAATTAAATATTTGCAGGAGCGTAAACTTTTTTCTACATCTTGTTTTGCAAAGACATTCCTAAAATGGCATATATTTGTATAGTGTGCAAATCCAAAGCTTTGTAGACAGTACTTACAGTAGAATACTTATTGAGGCATTTAACCCAAAAAGTTGATAGTCAGCCAATTATAACATTTGCACAATGAGATAATAGAGAAAGAAAGTCTATACTGCCAACAACTTTCTCCTTAAGTATTTATTAGAAAGTCTCTAAAATGGGGAAATAGTATTTTAATAAGTCTTAAAAAAACAAGTTGCCTCAAAAACAATATTGTAAAATGTATACTCATTTGGGGAAGGAATTTTTTTATTTAAATGAGAAGACATTACATAATGGACACTGATATTATTAAAGAAATTCTTCACTATTTCTCAGTTAAGCTTAATTTTCTTGAATGTGATTACAGTAGTAATAAGACTATAAACTTGGTGTGAATACATTGGCTCAGTTACTGTTCACCAACACTCTGTGGGATCAGCACTTTGCCCGAAGCCATGGAGCTGGAACCTGCAATACCAAGACTGGCCTGGATCTTTCTGGCCGCTGGCCGGCACTCTTAACCTGTCCTTGTACTGCTTTGGTTGTGACAAATGAGTTAACAATTACACTGAGAATATTATAGGTAATCTTCAGCTGTGCTGAAGGGAACATTTTCTTTTAACTTGAATCAAAAAATTAGAATAAAATTAAAGCTATTCCCTAAGTAACTAAGGTTTTCTTTTTTGATTGCTTACATGGAAAGGTTATTTTAACTCAAAACAAAATTAGTGCCCTGTGCTGTTGGGAGATGTACTGCTAATTATATAGAGGGTCCCCTCAGGATCCCTAGATTAAGTCCAGATAAAGTTAGAGAATCTAGGGAGATATGACACAAAACGAAAATTCACCCGTATTTCACTGTGCAGGAGATAATTAAAAAAAAAAGATATTTCTTCTCTTTAAAAAAAATTAATGAACGTGTGAAAGTATTTTCATGCATTGTCGGCCTGATATTGACAAAATACATAGACATTTAAAAAAATTAAATTAAAAATTATGGCAATTTCCCCATTTCATTAAATATTCATTGAAAACATGGTTTTAATTAACCCAAGGTAATCTTACTATTTTATTGAGAGCATCTTTGAGAGTAACAGTTTTCATATAAGAAAGGCCCTTATAGGTGCCTGGGTGGCTCAGTCATTAAGCGTCTGCCTTCGGTTCAGGTCATGATCCGAGCATCCTGGGATCCAGCCTGTATAGGGCTCCCTGCTCAGTGGGAAGCCTGCTTCTCCCTCTCCCACTCCCCCTGCTTGTATTCCCTCTCTCGCTGTCTCTATCTCAGTCAAATAAATAATTACAATCTTAAAAAAAAAGCCCCTTATATTAAAATAACATGGTACTTTTTGTTAATTACTATTTGGTTCTATATTCAGTCAAGTATATAAACTATTTTTCTAGTATTTAATTTTTTTCTGGAATATTCAGGAAGAGGAAGTGTTTTCGTTCTTCCCTAAAAATCACTGGCCCCCCAAAAGTGAAGCATGCAGAACTTCATTCATACTAACATTGGCTGCTCTTCTAATTTCCCTGGAGGGTATGGATTCATTACTAGTGCTACTGTGGAGAGTCTCAGTACTGCATAGACTCCCCTTAAGCTTGAAGAGAAGTTGACAGAGTCATCCCAGACCAGATCCTAGTAGCTGCCAGGCACTTACTTATTCCTAAGTGATAAAGTTTACTTCAAATTTCCATGAAAGAGGAACACTTCCCTCTACTTCCTAGAGGGAAAAAAGAATGTGAGATAAACTTTTCATCCCTCATGTACAGATATATCTCATTAGAGATTTGGGGAGAGAGTGTGAGAATGTGAGAATCAATTTCCTTTTCTGTTACTTTAAATTACTGTGTCTTCCGAATCCACACTTCTCACATCTCCTATGTTAGGTGACCTGACCCTGTCCTATATATCTGCAGTTTTTGTCTTCAATGGTGAGTAAGTACTAAGTTCAGCTTCAAAGTAAGTCCTAGGAAGTCTCCTTCATCATAGACCTAAGTCATTGTCCCTAATCATATTTATTAGAAATAAAAGAATATATCAAATCATAATTCAAGAGGAGAAAGAAAAATGTTTGATCCTCTTCCAACTCCAGTCTACATAAAACGGTAGAATGAGATTTCATATGTTACGGAAATAAACATTATCGGAAATTTTCTAAGCTAATTCTATTTTCTAAATCAATAATGAATTAACTTAAACTGGAAAATATTTGATAATAATGCCTTGTATAGGAATGCTTGACAATTGAGGCAAAGGATACTGGAGATGGCTCTCTGTAATTGATCATCTGAGTGTTTCCATATGCGGTTACAGGATCGTGTGCTCTCTGACTGGAGGAAGTAGCAAATTCTACCAAATAAGATGAATCTCTTAAAAAATAACTGCTTGCTTTATAAGAAGAACTTGAATTAGATGTTGTGCCCTGAACTGCAGGAAAATACACCACGGCTGTATTCTGAAACCTTCCTGAGAGAAAGATCTATGATGGCAGCCATAGATTCAGGAATGGGATTTGGAAGTGGCAGGTATTTGTCACTTAAGAAGTGAAAGGTGATCTTTTCCTGACATCTTTTTCTCCCTGTTCAAAGCCAAGGCTAATAGCTGCCACAAGAGTGAGAAGTCAGAAACTCAAGCAAAACAACTGCAGTAGAGTGAAATATATAAATATCGGAAGGAAAAAAACACAACATTCTAGAATTCTGTATCCGCTGAGATTTTCCTACAAAAATGAAGCAGAAATAAACTTTGTCAAACAAAAATTATGGGAATTTGTTACCTGCAGGACTGACTTGAAAGAATGTTAAAAGAATTTTTTTTTTCAGAGAGAAGATAATGCGGAGTAGAATGTGTGGATCTACGTAAAGGAGGAGGGGTTTTTAAGGAATAAATGAAAGCAAAATTAAATCTTTTAATGTTTTCATATTCTTAAGAGATTACAGTGTATTCAGTTAATAATAACCACACTGTGTTGAGCAAATATAACTTATGGACACATGAATGACATAAATGAGAGATGGGAGAGAAGAATTTGGGTTACCTGTTATAAGGTACTTGCAATGCCTGTACAATGGTATAGTGCTGTTGAAGGTGGAACAGGATCAGTGTTAAATATCTATTGCAAACTTAGGGGCAACCACTAAAAGAATTAGCAGAGATATCATTGAATGCTAATAGAAGAAAGAAAATGATGTTATATTAAATGCCCACTTAAAATAATAAAAGGCAGGAAAAGAAGTGAAAGGGAAAAAAAAGCCAACAATAAGGACAGCAAGTAGGAAACAGTCACAAATATGGTTAATATCACTCTCTATAATAATCAAATGAAATATAAATGGACTACATAGACGAATTCGAGGACAGAAACTGTCAGAGTGAATTAGAAAACATGGCACTATTACATGTTGTCTACAAGGATCCCACTTTTAATATAGAGATACAAATAGAATAAAAGTAGAGGAATGGAAGAAGGGTATACCTTACTAACACTAATTGGAAGAAATTGGGAGTAGCTATATTAATATTAGACATAGCTGACTTCAGAGCCAGGAAAGTTGTCAGGGAAAAAAAACAATTACATGATAAAGGGATTAATACATCAAGAAGACTTAACAATCCTTAATGTGTATGTGCCTAAAAACTGTGAGATTAAGGGGGAGCTTTCCCACCTACCACTTGTCTTCAGTTTCATTCCCAGCAGGAAGAGCCTACCTGACCCCCCACCCCGCCCCCAACCCCACCACTCCATCCCCCAAGCAGGAGGAAGGAGGACTTTGTCCCTGCCCATCAACAAGCTCAGCCAATAAGAAAATGCCACACTCACCAGTGAGGAACCATTACCGCCTTGGACTCTTACCTTCCCCCTGTGGGCTTCCACTTAGAGCAGCTTCCTTTCCTCCCACCTTTCTTCTTTTCCCTATAAAGTTCCTCTTCTTTGATTTCCTGACTGCCTATGGCTTTGCTATAGCTTGCTTGTCCTGAATTGTAATTCCTCTGCTATTTATGAATGAATCCATTTGCTGGTAAAACTTACCTTTTAAGGTTGACCCAACAGAGCATCAAAGTACATGAAGGAAACCCTGATAGAACTTCAAATAATATTATATTTTGAAACTTTAACACTCCTCTACCAGAAATGAACAGATTCAGTAGGCAGAAATTAAATAACAAATGATACTATAATATATTTTAGAAAACGTAAGCAGAGAGAACACTCTCTAATTTATCTATAAGGACAAGTACGCAAAGCTGGTTCAACCTTCAAAAACCAATTAAAGTAGTCCATCCTATCTACAAGATAAAAAGAAACATCATATGTTCAAATCAGTAAATTCAGAATAAGTGTTTGACAAAAACCAAGACCTATTTCTGATAAAAGTTCTCAAAAAAGTAG
The DNA here is from genome assembly GCA_002007465.1 of Ailurus styani. Taxonomy (NCBI): domain Eukaryota; kingdom Metazoa; phylum Chordata; class Mammalia; order Carnivora; family Ailuridae; genus Ailurus; species Ailurus styani. The sequence continues at coordinate 328,464 of LNAC01001101.1, forward strand.
GAAATAAAGAAAGAACTTTCTTAACACGATAGGAACATTTACAAAAACCTACAGTAACCATTACTAACGGTGAAAACCTAGATGTTTTTTCCTACAATCAGGAACAAGGCAAGGGTATTCCCTCTCACCACTCCTATTAGACATGGTACGGGAAGTCCTAGCTAATATAGTAAGACAGCAGAAGGAAATAAAAATTACATAGATCAGGAAATAAGGCATAAAACTGTCTTTGTTTTCGTATGAGATGATCATCTGTGGAGAAAATTCCAATGAATCAAAAAAGTTTCTAGAACTAGTAACTAATTAAAGCATATAATTAGGATATAACTTTAATATATAAAAGTCAGTTGCCTTCCATATACCAGCAATGAACAAATGGCGTTTGAAATTAGAAGCACAATACCATTTACATTAATACCCCCCAAATGAACTAATTAGGTATAAATCTTACAAATATGTGTATTTCCTATGAGGAAAATTATAATCGTCTGATGGACAAAACCAAAGAAGAATTAAATAAATGGAGACATATCTTATGTGTAGGAAGACTCAAAATTACTAAGATGTCGGTTCTCAACTTGATCTATAAGTTCAATGCAATCCTGATCCAAATCCCAGCAAACTGCTTTGTGGCTAGTTACATATTGATTCTAAATTTTATATGGAAAGGTAAAAGACACCAAATAGCTCATACAATATTGAAGAAGAACAATGTTGGAGGTCTGACACAGCTCAGCTGTAAGACTTACTATACAGCTACGTAATCAAGACAGTGTGGTATTGGAGAAAAAGTAGACGAATAGATCATTGGAACAGAACACAGAGCCAGAAACAGATGACACAAGTAGAGTAAACTGATCTTTGACAAAGGAGCAAAGGCAACTCAGTGAAGAAAGGGCAGCTTTTCAAACAATGGTGTTGGAGCATTTGTCATATAGTGGTGAGCATAGCTGCCTTCCAAACAACGGCGTTGGAGTAGCAAGACCTCCACATGTAGAAAAATATATCCAGACATAGATGTTGCACCTTGCACAAAGATTAACTCATAATGGATTGTAGACCTAAATGTAAAATGCAAAAATCTAAAACTCCAAGAAGATAATATATGAGAAAATCTAGGTGACCTTAGTTTGGCAATGAGTTTTCAATACAACACAAAAGGCATGGTCCATGAAAGGAAACTTGGTATGTTGGACTTCATTAAAAATAAAAACTCTGCTCTTTTAAGAGGATGGAAAGACAAGACACATACTGGAAGAATATATTTGCAAAACACGTGTCTAATCAAGTACTTTTATCAAATCTCTACAAATAACACTTAAAATGCAACTATAGGAAGACAAACAAACCAATTAAAAAGTAGGTAAAATATCTGAACGGATACCTCTCCAAAGAAGATGTACAGATGGCAAGTAGACATATGAGAAGATGCTCAACATCATATGTCAGTGGGAAATTGCAAATTACAGTGACATGCTACTACACACTTAATAAAATGGCTAAAGTCCAAAACACTGAAAACGGCAAATGCTCATGAATGTGTGGAACAGGAAACTCATTCATTGCTGGTTGGAATGCAGAATGAGGCAGCTGCTTTAGAATTTTCTTACATAAGTAAACATACTCTTAGATAATGACCCAGCAACTGTGTTATGCAAATGAGTGGAAAACTTATGTACATATAAAAATTTGCAATTGTTTATGGAAGTTTTGTTCATAATTGTCAAAAATTGGACTCAACCACGATGCCCTTCAGTATGGGAACAGATAACCAAAATGTGGCACAACTATATAATTGACTATTATTCAATGATAAAAATAAATGAGCTCTCATGCTCACTAAGGGACATGGGAAGAATTTTAAATACATACTGTTGATTCCAAGAAGCTAGTCTGAAAATCCTGCATACTCTAGATTCCAAATATATACATTATGGGACAAACTATAGAGAATAAAAAGTCAGCAGTTGCCAGGGAGTCCTGGTTGGTGAGGGGTGGGGGTATGAGTTGGGAACAGAATGAATAGCTACAGAAGAGGTTATATTTGGAGCAGTGCACTTATCTATCTGATAACAGTAACGTTGGGTATAGGACATATGCATTTGCCATAACGCTTAGAACTGTACAAAACAAAGAGTGAACCTTATGTAGTATGGGCTTTAGTTAGAATAGCATATCGATGTTGGTTCATCAACCATAACCAATGTATCACACTAACACAAGATGTTAATAATGGGGGAAACTTGGGGAGTGGATGGGTAAAGCTCTATGGGAATTCAATGGCCTGCTCACTTGTTCTCTAAAGCAAACACTGCTCTAAAATTAAAGTCTACTAATTTTCAAAATCATGGCAATGATTAAAACAAAACATTATTTTGAGGTGAAGAAATAGAAATATAAAGAGAGGCATATCTAGGTCTTCCAAATCATTATTGTAAACTATTCTTTAGAGAGTGTTTGGGTAACCGGGCATATTATTACTCAACATTTCTTACCTACAGAAATTTTTACATGTATAAAAGTTTAAAAGGATAACTTAGAATAGTGCTGGAGTTAGCTGGCTTTATAGGTGCCTTAATGTTGTTTACTGATATCCCTTCGGTTGGTCTTAAGTTTTCTGCTTCAGGAAATTCTAGCTTTCTTTCTAAAGTGATACTAGGAGGCATTTTTACTTGGTGTATTTGTTTCCTCAAAAATACTCAACTGATAGAATTTGAATGTGTATGATACAATTTTATGTTTTGAGGTTCTTTTGTGTTAATAACTGAGATAGGATTGATTTTTTCTCCATTGAAACCATTACGCATGATTTTTTTATTTTAGCATGAGCATTTTTGTGTGCTGTTGAGCAATAAAATATACATCCCATTAATTTAACTTCTTATTCAAAATCCATGTTGTTGTCAGAAACACATTAAGTTACTATCCATCAGGGAAACATTGATCACCAAAATACCATATGAAAATAATATGTAGCATAAAATCCCCTTATTCTTGGTGGAAATTACTGAGATGGTAGATAGCCAAAGAGCATATAGTACATTTGATTAAACTAACCTAAAATTTACTGAATTTTGTGTGAAAATGACCATTTTTGGCTTCCACGATTTTGCCTTGATCAGTCACACGATTTTTATGGCTATACCACCTTCACCAATGCAAGCTTTCAAATTCTCTGTAGATTTGCCTTCACATTTCAGAACACATTTGTCGGAGCCTACTTAATCTTATCAAATATGTGTCTTGTCAAATACATATGTTGTCTGTGAGTGAATAAAGTGGGTGGATGACTAAGTTGGATAATATTTATTAAGGAATAAAGGTTGGTTATAAAATTATGTAATGCGTGTGTGTGTGTGTGTGTGTGTGTGTGTTGTGTATTCTCATATATTAGTTCTAAAGTTACACTCCAAAGAGATGTTCTAAGAAGTTTGGGGACAAGAAAAGCATCATCAAAACACCATGTAACCCTAGATTATTGCAGAGGAAAGTGTCATTAATATGCATGGAATTTCATAAATTGGTTAAATAAATAAAATATATTAAATCTATATTTTCACCTCTATATTTCTCTGTTAGAGCCATTTTTCATCTTGGAATGCAATAAAATATATCATTTGAATTTTCAGTGCCTTAAGGTCTGAAACCATCAACTCTTTTTACTCAGAATATGTTACAAATCTTTAGACCTGCTAGAAAGAGAAGTTTAAGATTATAATGTAAAAAAGGCTTGTCTTTTTCTTTTTATCCCACAATATAATCAAAATGAGATATTTTTTCTGAGAATTCTGTCAGATATAGACAAAATTCTTCTCATAATTATCATAAACACGATTCTTATTTTTTTAAGATTTTATTTATTTATTTGACACAGAGAGAGAGATCAGATCACAAGTAGGCAGAGAGGCAGGCAGAGAGAGAGGAGGAAGCAGGCTCCCCGCTGAGCAGGGAGCCCGATGCGGGCCTCGATCCCAGGACCCTGAGATCATGATCTGAGCCGAAGGCAGAGGCTTCAACCCACTGAGCCACCCAGGCGCCCATGATTCTTATTTTTCATTGAGTGATTTAAATTCATTTATTGAAGAAACATTTATTAAGTACCTACAATGTACCATATACTGAGATCCTTATATATTTTATTTCTAATATTCATAGCAAACTACTGTGAAGTTGTGTTCTTTTTAATCACAACTTTCAGATGAATAACCAAGTATCAAAGAATTGAAATAATTGTCCTAATGTCACCGTAATGTCATAAATTAACCACACGTTAGACAAACATTTCTCTTATATCTATTTTCATAATGTATAGCCTTACAAGATAATTTTATATAGGATTTCATTTGAATATTTTAATATATTTATGCAAGTCATTGTTTTCTGAGTCCTAGGAATCTTCTTGTGATGATGAGATTATTGTCTTTTTTTTTTTTTGAAGAGCTAGTGTGAGTGGGGGTGGGAAGGGCAGAGGGAGAGGGGGAGAGAGAGAGAACCCTAGGCAGTCTCCACACCCAGTGAGGAGGTTGATCTCACGACCCTGAGATCATGACCCAAGCTGATATCAAAAGTCAGATGCTTAACTGACTGAACCACCCAGGAACCCTGAGATTACTGTCATTCTTAAAAAAAACAAAACAAAAAAAAACCTTTAGTAGGATAATTTCATTTTTTTCTCTCCTTTTATTTTGAAATGAAACACACTTGGCTAATTAGCAATCTCTTTATATTTTCATGAGTTTATATATATAATCTTTTGCTTTAGAAAGTCATTCTCTTTCAGTAAATACTTAATGTTATGATTTTACTAAAAATAACAGGGACCTAATAGAAGATGATTAATATGGAGATGGCAGCTGAGGGACGACTGGGAACTTTCTACTTGCAGGTTCCTCTGTACTGAGTCCCCAAAAGTGGGACATCACCCCTGTTGGAAGACAGTGTCTTCTTCCCTGTTTGGGGATCATGAGGGTACCTGACAAAACAAAGCTTTTCTGACTCAGGATTCATCCTCATGTCCCTTTGGGGCAACTAGATCAATAATGAAATTCAAACCTGACATAGCCCGACTGAACAGAAGCTGGGATTTCAAAGGGAGGCGAGGTAATAAAAAAACAAATTAGATGAACCAGTCGGAGTTTGAGACTCAAGTGGATTTTTGGTCCACTTTCCTCCCTGCCTTTTTTGTTGACTTATATTAGGATCCTTCTATTTTTTTGAAGATGTATTTATTTACTTTCTAGAGAGAGAGTGCGAATGCAAATGGAGTGGGGAGTAGAGGGAGAGAATCTCAAGCTGACTCCCAAATGAACCCCAAATCCCACGTAGGGCTCAGTCTCAGGACCCTGAGATCATGACCTGAATGGAAACCAAGAGTCAGATGCTTAACTGACTGAGACACACGGTTGCCTCACTTAAATTAGGATCCTTGCTATGTTTAAATGACAGGGTCCTAAAAATTGAAAGACACATTTAGGTTCTTCACTGGCAATGCAGCAAATATAGACCACTAATTACATGATTGCTCACCCTGTGGGAGTAGAGGTACACAAAGGCATATTATCCACCTGCTGAGCCAGTGTCCAAATCTCACATAATTTTCTGAATGTCAGTACCAGATGATACATCTTCCCAGTTGAATTTAATTTGTCCTTCACAATCAAAATTTCAATACCATTCAAATTTTCTGCATTTTTCTCATTATGTTGTCTCTGTTGAATTTTATTGATGGTTTAATTTAGCATTCAAATTTCTTTTCAAATGGGATTTCAACATTCTGTTAATTGAAATAAGAGCCTTTTAAAAGTAGCATGCAAATGTAGACACAAGATAAATACCTTTGAGTGTCTGATTGTTAATGGATGACAACATACATTTTTGATATCTCTAGTGTGATCCTCATTAAGATTACTGTCAGCAAGCCACAGTGCATTCTATCAAATGGCAATGTGATGTACAGTCATTTCTGTTTCTAATTCGATACTGTTCTTTAGAGTCCATCACTTCTACATTATTGTCATTGTTAAGCAGGACAAGAATAAGACATTTCACAGCGCATACTTTAGTTACAATAACAGTTTGTTTTATATGGTCTTAGTATATATTATAAGGCTATTTCCCTGAATGACAACTTTGTTGATACATAAAATAAAATCATGTGTTAGCTTAAATTGTGATCCACCAGTAAACAACAGATGAAATCTGATTTGATAATCAACCATATCATTTGCATATGTGTCCAAAGGGAAGCTAGTTATAAAGTTGCATGTTTATAATGTGGTTGCTTAAGACATTTGAGAACTTAGACAAAAAATACGAAGGTGTAATATTTCTTTGGGTTTCTCAAAATCTTTTTAAAATGTAAGGAGTTATAATATTCAGGGATATAATATTAAACTGTGATCACTTATACTGTTTAATAGCCTGTTTTCTTTACTTTTGTCTTACTTAACTAAAAGGGATAAAATTCTACTCCGTGGAAAATAAGATTAAAGTATTTGAGAATAACATTTTTGCAAATCATATTGTAAAACATGATTTTTAAAATGCATCTAGGATTCAGAATTAATTTTTGTGAAGGTAAATTACATGTAATTAATATTATTCCAACTTACTTCATCTTGATTCAAAACAGATATCAGTGTGTGAAAAGACATACCAGTGGGACAAATACTTAGGTCCCTTTTGTCATTTATTTCCTTTTTTTTTTTTTTTTTTTTTTGGTCATTTATTTCTTCTGGAGCTCAGTGTTCTCTTCCACAAAATGAGGTTAGCTTCAACAGTCTCCACTCCTCCTACAGCTCTCAACATTTCATAAAACCAATATATATACTCTAAGAAATGAAGGGATCATTTTGGATTTGCAGAGCTTTAATAATGCATAAGATACAAAGTTATTTATTTATTTATTTATTTATTTTTAAAGATTTTATTTATTTATTTCACAGAGGGAGAGAGATCACAAGGAGGCAGAGAGGCAGGCAGAGAGAGAGGAGGAAACAGGCTCCCGGCTGAGCAGGGAGCCCGATGCGGGCCTCAATCCCAGGACCCTGAGATCATGACCTGAGCCAAAAGCAGAGGCTTTAACGCACTGAGCCACCCAGGCGCCCACAAAGTTTTTTAATATTTAGAATAAAAATTAAAAATAAGAAAATACCGTCATATCTCTCTTGTCCAATCCCTTCACCCCAGATGAAGTCAGGCCTCAGAAGGTTTACCAGAAGCTACCAAAAGGTTGTCTGAACAATTGGATGTAAAACATCGGAAAGTTTTTTTTTCCCCCATCAAATGTTTATCTTCATTATATTTCCATATTATCCATACAATTTAATGGGCAGGTGATTAAAAAATAAGATTTAAAATATGTATTTAATAATACTTAATTCCCTATCTCCCCTCCGTTTAAACTTGTATATTCATCTCTACTACATTAATTGAAAGGAGACAGTGGGACAGTAACAAACATAAGCTGCCTTTATGTCTTTGGCTTTTCCAGTCAAAAATTCTCCAGAGGTTTGCAGAGAAATGAAGGGGCTAGAAGACCATAGCGTCTTGAAAGGGAAAAAATGACCATGAGACTGAAAGCATATGACCCCTGATTGGGTAAGAGGAAGAAAAGAAGGACATGGTGAAAGTCCTTCATACAGAAGTAAACCCAAGCCTGGTGCTTGGGGCCACGGTGGAGGTGGTTGATGAAGGTGTGAGATGGAAACTCTGCATAGTGCAGGTGGATGTGGGGCTCATGAGTGGTCTCGAAGAAGACTCTGGGGACCCAAACATGACAGAGAAGTGACAGGTTATTTCTCAACTGAATAGCTTTATAACTAAAGAAAGTTAAATTTCTAATTGAAAGTCTTTCCAAAAGAAATTTCTAGGTCCTAATAATTTCACTGGTGAATTTAATGAAATATTTAAAGAAAAATTAACACCAAGTTGACTCCATTTCTTCCAGAAAATAGAAGATAAAGAACCATTTCCCAATTCGTTTTTTTTTTTGAAGCTGGAATTACTCTGATAGCAAAATCAGACATACAAAACAAAACAAATGAAAGATTACCGACCAGTAATCCTCATGATTATAGATACAAAAAACCTCCACATAATATTGGTAAATATACTTTTGTAACATATAAACATAACTATACCATGGAGCATGGCCATGTAGTTTATTCCAGTGATGCAAGGTTAGATCAACTATATTGATCTAAAATAGCTCAATGTAATCATATCAACATACTAAAGAAGAAAAATCATGATCATACCAATCAAGCAAAAATAAAATTGTGAAAATTCATATAACATTGTAGAAATTGTGAAAATTTTTTATCATTCATGATTTAAGCTCTCAGAAAAATAAGAATAGTGAGGAACTTTCTTAACTTAGTAAAGATAAAAAAAAACTGACAGCCAACAATACAGTTAATGATGAAAGATGTAATTTTTGCTCCTAAGATTTGGAATCAGGTAAGGATGTGCACTGTCAATACCTCTATTCAGTGTAGTACTAGAGATTGGAGGACTTGTAGAAAGGCAGGAAATAGTGTAGATGAAACAGAGAGCACGAGTGGGGAAGAAGAGAGGCAGGAGCAGACTCCCTGCTAAGCAAGGAGCCTGATGTAGGACTCTATCCATGGACTCGGAGATCAGGACCTGAGGCGAAAGCAGATGCTCAACCGAGTAAGCGGCCCAGGCTCCCCAGAAATAAAACTTTCTATTAGGAGATAACATGATTGTCTCCATAGAAAATCCCAAGGAAATCTACAAAAAATTTGTAGAACTAGTAAGTGACCTTAGCCGAGTCAAGAATACAAAATAAACATATAAAAGTCTATTGTAGGGGCACCTGGGTGGGTCAGTGGGTTAAAGCCTCTGCCTTTGGCTCAGGTCATGATCTCTGGGTCCTGGGACTGAGCCCCGCATCTGGCTCCCTGCTCAGTGGCGAGTCTGCTTCTCCCCCTGCCCCTCACCCCCCACTCATGGGCTCTCTCTCTCACCATCTCTCAAAAAGTAAATAAATAAAATCTTTTTAAAAAGTCTATTTCTGTCCCAGCAATTAATATATGGGTACCAAACTTAAAAATATTCCATTTACAGTCATTCAAGTAAAAAAAAAAAAACTTAGGTTTACACTTAACAGAATATGTATGGGACCAGTGTGCTAGAATCTACAAAGCTCTCATGAAAGAAATCACAGATTTAACAACTTAAGAATTTGGAGAGACAAACAGGTTCATAGATTACAATGCTCAAATAGTGACTATGTCAGTTCTCCCTTAATTATACATGTTTCCTATAATTCCTGTCTAAATCCCAGTGAGATTTGTTACAGATATAGAAGGAGAAAGTCAAAGGAACTAGAATTAAAACGTTCAAAGGTAAAGCATTTTCTAAGGCAAGGAAGGGAGTGGAACTAGAATAGCCCCAAACATCCTGAAATAGGCCAGACAAGGGTCATCAGTCTACTTACTGTTAAGAATTATCGAGCGCCTGGGTAGCTCAGTGGGTTAAAGTCTCTGCCTTTGGCTCAGGTCATGATCTCAGGGTCCTGGGATCAAGGCCCACATTGGGCTCCCTGCTCAGTGGGGAGCCTGCTTCCTCCTCTCTCTCTGCCTGACTCTCTGCCTACTTGTGATCTGATCTCTCTCTCTCTGTCAAATAAATAAGTAAAATCTTAAAAAAAAAATCCATGGGACTCCAAAACCCATGCTTTAAAAAAAAAAAAATTATCATAAAGGGGCGCCTGGGTGGATCAGTTGGTTAAGCGGCTGCCTTCGGCTCAGGTCATGATTCCAGGGTCCTGGGATTGAGCCCTGCATCGGGCTCCCTGCTCAGCAGAGAGCCTGCTTCTCTCTCTCCCTCTGCCTGCCACTCTGCTTATTTCTGCTCTCTATCTCCCTGTCAAATAAAATCTTTAAAACAAACAAACAAACAAAACAACAACAACAACAAAAACCCAAAGAATTATCACAAAGCTACCGTCACCAAGGCATTAACAAAGGGATAGAAATTGAGTCTTGGACCTTGCACAAAAAGTAACTCAAAACTAAACAAGGACTTACATGTAGAATGTAATAATATAAGTCTTTTTGAAAAAATATAAGATAATGTCTTTGAGGTTTAGAGCTTAGCAAACAGTGCTTCATCTCACCAGCAAAAGCTTGACGCCTGAGGAGAAAACTTGGTAATTTTGACTTCATCAAAATGAGAAATGTTCTTCAGGCACCTCTGCTAAGAATATGAAATTCTAAGGACAGTCTGGGGGGGGGGTGTAATTTGCAAACAACATATATGACAAGGGATTGAAACCTAGAATATATAAAATTTCCAAAAACTCAATAGTAAAAACCTAATTATCCAGTTATAATATGGTCAAAAGCCATGATCGGACATTTCACCAAGGAGGATGTACAGATGGCGGACTAGTGGACGAAAACATGTTCAGCGAGAGTAGCCATCAGGGAAATGCAAATTAAAGCAGTGAAATACCACTACACAGCTCTCAGAATGGCCAAACTAAACATCTGTGACAACGCCCCATGTTGGTAAGGACCATCCATCAAGGGTAGGAATGTAAAGCATCACAGCCACCTGGAAGACGGTTGAGAAGTTTCTTTAAAGATCTAAATGCGGGACTGCCAACAACCCAGTACTCTTGATCTTTTATCTCTGAAACATGAAAACTAACATTGACACGAAGACTCGTACATAAATGTTTTAACAGCTTTAGTCATAGTAGCTAAAAACTGGAAACAACCCAGATTGTCATCAAGAGGCAGATGGCTGAATGAAGTGTAGTTTACTAAAGAGCAATCCATTGACACAAGGAGCAACCTGGTTCTAGTCCTACAACATTCTTCAAATGACAAAACTACAGAAACACAGAACGGGTTAGTTGTTGTCAGGAGTGAGAGGAATGAGGGAAGAAGGACAACACACAGGGTCCTTGAGGAGATGGAATTTTCCCGAAACTTGACTCTTATCCTGGTTTTATTGGAGGAAACTGTGTAAAGGGTACCAGGGATCTCTTAGCATTATTTCTTAGAACTGCATGTGAATCTACAATTAAATCAAAATTAAAAGTTTAATAATTAACATGAGTCAACTTGCTTGTATTTACTCAGTCTGAAAGTTTCAATTACTTTCCATACATAAAACCAAGCAAAGCAAAGTATGTTAATAAATCTAAAATAAAAAAAATTATCTAAAATAAAAATCAGTAGAGGGAAAAGAAAATTATTCTCCAAGTCCAAACTCAGATGAATATTTATTTTGTTGAATTCATGCATTAGAATGTATTTTTATAGGGGGCTCCTGAGTGTCTTAGTAGGTTAAGTACCTGCCTTCAGCTCAGGTCAGGATCCCAGGGTCCTGCATTGGGTTCCCTGTTCAGCAGGGAGTCTGCTTCTCCCTCTCCTCCTCCCCCTGCTTGCATTCTCTCTCTCTCTCTCTCTCTCTCTCTCTCTCTCTAATAAATAAATACAAACTTTTAAAAAAATGTATTTGTATAATAACATAATGAATGAATTTTTAATCTTTATTTTTTAAGATTTATTTATTTATTTGAGAGAGAGCAACAGAGAGTGCAGTGAGGGGGAGGGGCAGAGAGAAAGGGAGAGAGAATCTCAAGCAGTTCTGTGGCCAGAGTGGAGCCCCACATGCAGCTCAATCCCAGGACCCTGAGATCATGACCTGAGCTGAAATGAAGAATGGGATGCTCAAACCACTGAGCCACCCAAATGTCCCAGTAAATGATTTTTTAAAACGCACAACCAATCAACTTGCCTCCAGGCTGTACCCTCTGAATGGCAGCTAGAGAGTAGTCATTCAGTCATTTCAAAGGTACATTTTTTGGTGTGTGTGTATAAATATGTGTTAAAAAGGAAAAAACGTCAAGCATATTTTGCGAAATGCTGAAAAGGATGCAAAAACAAAGCATTCTGGGTACCTGACCTCAGAGAGGTCACTAGGCATCTAAAAATACTGAGAATGTATTTTGAATTATTTTTTACTTATCAAAACATATGTTCCCATCTCCCTGAACATTGAACATGAATAACAAAGGTGCTCATGATCAGCCGTGAATGCCCAAAGTGTACAAAAGCCATCTTTGACTCCGTACCTTACTAAACTGTCAGTTGACATAACCTTCCTCATATTCCCCCGACCCCCACCATTGCATATATTGAACCAGATCCATTTGTTTGTCTCTGATTAAGAGCTAATTTTTCTGGACTGAAAATGTAAACAGATTGAAGAGTTCTGTTCTTCTTTTCTTTGAAAAGACAAAAGCAAAAAAACACCCACTGCAAAGATAATCTTAGATGTCCTGAGGGGAGGAGCGGGATGGCAAACTGTTTATGAAAAGCGGGAAATAAACGGAGCTCAGATTCTCCCAGGAGAACGGGCATGGCTGAGAACAGGGACGTGCCTAAGGGGGGGGGTAGCTGTCACCGCACCCCCACTCCCAGTCTCGGAGGAAGGCTTCCCAGCAAGGAGAGCTGCATTACTCAAGTGAAAATACATGCCTCAGAGAATTCAGCATTGCAGAGGTGTCTTGTATTTAGTACTAGAGAAGGTTGTTGGATTTTTATTTTGAAATCTGGTAGTGCTGCTCCACTAAACCATGTACACATATTTTGCATACGTACATATATACACACATATAATATATATTTTATTTTATTATATATGTTTATATATAATATATAATATAGCATTTATATATAATACATATATGTTATATATATTTTAAAATATATATATTTTTAGGAATTGCAGTAATAAACACAGAATTGCAATATGTTTGACAAATTAAATTTATGAAAGAAGCATAAAGCTGTCGACTATTGAGCATTTTGAAAAATAAATTTTTTTTTAAGATTTTTTATTTTATTTATTTGACAGAGAGAGATTACAAGTGAGCAGAGAGGCAGGCAGAGAGAGGAGGAAGCAGGCTCCCTGCTGAGCAGGTAGCCCAATGCGGGCCTCTATCCCAGGACCCTGAGATCATGACCTGAGCCGAAGGCAGAGGCTTTAACCCACTGAGCCACCCAGGCGCCCGAAAAATAACTTTTTATGACATTTGTTTTTCCCTTCATATAGGTATAGCAAAGGAACTAAAGGCAAGGAATAGCCAATTTGGGTTGAAATTTATCTCTATTAATACAAATAAATTTTTTACACAGAAAGCAAAAGTAGCAATAAAAAGGGAAACACTCATTCGTGTCACACTGCTGTGTAACTCAGTGTTCAGGACCAGCCCTTGGTTTGTGCATTTCCCCAGCGTTGATCTGTGTTGGAGTTGGTATCTTGGCGATAGAGACCAGAGGTGAAGGCTGAGACCAGAGCACAGTCTCGCTCTAATTGGGTTTCTCTTCCAGATTCACTTTTTTAGCAAGAAGTTATGCAGAACATTCTAAAGAATTGATACAGACTGAACTACTTTTTCAAAGTAATCTATGTAACCTTGATTTATCAATCCAGAAACTTTGGCAGGATGTGGCATCTACAGTTAGCGTATTAATCAGGTAACAGACTCAGACAGCTGTTCACATTCACTGGCTAAAAATGGCTTTTTTTTGAAATGGCACATTTCAAATCTGACATTCCCCTAACAAATATCATAGAAAATTGGACACTTAATGTTCAGCTTGTTGTAGAATTACATTAAAACATAAATGTGCACAGTTTATAATTTATAGCTCGATATATTTTTCTGAACCTGAATGTGACTCCCGAGTAAGAGGCGGGCACACTGCACACAGGAGGGCTGCCCTCCGGCTTCCCCTCCAGCCTCCAGCTGCCTCCCTGCGAACACAGCCACTCTTCAGACTCCTGTTCCTACTGCAGACTTTTGTCTCTTTTTGAAATTATACAAATGCAATCATGTAGTCTGAGTTATTTTGTTCAATATTATGTTTGTGGAATTGCTTCGCACTTTGTGCCTAATTATGCCTTTGGTCTTCTCCATTGTGGCACTGAGTTCTGTGGTATGAATATCATACAATTTAGTTATGCTCCTGATGAATACAGGTAGTTTCCCATGAGAAGATATTACAGATGCGGTTGTTATAAGTATTTCAGTTAGTTTTATTGTTGCTGTTGAACAAATGAAGGCCTATCTGTTGAATTTACTCAGAGGTGGAAGAGATGTCCTGTTTGTAGAGGATGTACGCTCACCTATATTCAGCTACAGTTCATAGGACTCGTCAGTTTTTGAAAGTAGCCAAATCCATTTGTATTCATATCATTCATGTCTGAGAGTTTTGGGTGTTCCATGTAGTTGTCAGCATTTAATACTAGTATATTTTTTCTTTGTTTCATTTTAAGCACACTTGTAAGTATATAACACTATCACACTTTATGCATTTCCTTAGTTCTCATGTTTTCTTTTTAAGTAAGAATGTACACAAAACTCACATTTAACCCGTCAGTAACCTACTTTGAAAACGTGTATTTGTTGGTATATGCCTATATACCTATATATGTTCATAAGAATAAAAAAGCACAAAATTATATCTAATGTCATGGAGTGACTCTGCATACTCACAAAAATCTCCACCTACTTGTATTTCATCAGACAAGGAAAAATCTTGACATTGATGGTTTTTGGAAAGTGTTTATGGACTGATTCACAGTAATATTTGAGAAGACAGCTAGGAACTCATTGAACTATGCAAATGACCTGTGATCAAGGGATGTCAGTTTTGCTAACCTCAGGTTTTGTTCGTGTGTTTGTTTTAATCTGCCTGTGGTGCATGAACACGTCTTTCTGTGTTTGAAATCAGGGTCTATCCTAAGGGGTCATGAGAACCCTAACCTAAGTTTGCAAGGTGCCCCTGGACTTTGCATTCTTAACTGACTCTTGCTTCCACTGAATTTTCCTTTCCTTGATTCCCTCGCCATATGAGTGGTTCGGAGGCAAAAGAAAAACAAAAAAGTTTCAGTTTTGGCAAAAAATACTGAATTTGATCCTGAAGTTTGCAATGTGGATTATTTGCATTTTAATCACAAATTCTGCATGTGACTTTATAAAATGTATAATAATTCTTACTTTTTCCTTATTTGTTTTTAATTAACTTTAATTTTAAACATTACAAGAATCTGAAGAATAAAGCATCTTAATAAGGTGATTATACAGTATTTCTCCCCATGGCTATACATAGACATATGTGGAAGTTTTAGTCATTTGAGGCATTTATTTTTATATTATGAGTAGAATTTTATATTTTCCCAGCAGCCTTAGGGCAGAAGTTTCCTAATGTACTAACTTAGAACATTAGATTTGGACCCACTAAAGGCTTTAGACTTGGAAAAATATTAAGCTAAGAACAGTAGCAAAACCAGTGTGGTATTGCAGTTGGGGCTGTCTGTTCCTGGTAGTGGGGAAAATGCAGATTACCTGAGCTATGTCTGAGAGTAAAAGGTGCAGGTTATCACTACCATCTAGGTTTACAGTTATATTATGTAATATTTTTTTCATTTGAAGCTCAAGATCTATGGCATATAAGAAAAGAGTATTTGTCATTAATTTTCTCCTTCTAAACTCCCATAATAACATAGCATATAATTATATTCTATAAAATTTTAAAATTATTTGATGTATTGTTACTCCTCTCTCTAACTAGAGTCTTGGGAATCTTCACAAAATGATTCTTTATCTATTTGTTTATTTAGTAACCTCAATAGCACAGTGTTATGTATATAATAGATGCTTGAGGAATGTTATTTGTCTATACAGGTCTGTTATCTCATCAGAGCTATCAAGTTATATTGCAAAACAGTCATAAATCACCTCTTCACCTGACTGAATGCTCCATTCTCTGAGTGCTTGTGAGAACTCTTATTTGAAAGAATAAAGCTGAGTATCAAACAAATGTTAGTTGTTTAAATGAATTCACGAAAGCAGAAGAGAATTTCTATCTCTGAATATTCTGTTTGTGATTTCAAACCAATGCTAAAGAAATTTAGAAGACACAGTTATACATGTGTAGGAGCGGAGTATTTTTCTCTCCTTCCCTTCTAGGTCCTTTGGCTGGCCTAATAAGTGAATTGACATAAGACAGATTAACAGGAGACAAACAAATCCAATTACTGACACACAAGAGCCCCATAAGGACATGACGCTCACAGGCAGTCAGGCAGTCAAGGTGATGGGCCATCCTGAGCTAAGAAAAAGGGGTGGGGGCTTCCAAGAGAGGAAGACAAGTCATGGAAAGATGAAAAGAGCAAGTGTGTGTAAATAAATAAATAAATAAATAAATAAATAAAATTTCTGCGCCGTAAGCCTTTCTGATACAGAACCTGTCTCTGGCATAGCATCTTCCTGGTACAGGCCCCCTTGTCTAAATTCTTGTAGGCAGTGAAGGGAGAGTCTTCTGGGCTGTGGTAGCCTTCAGCTTAGAATAATCCACATGCCAGAGTCAGAGCGCCGACTGAGGCACCCAGGCACCCCTTCTTTATGCTTTTTAATGAAAATATTTCCATTGGAAAACATTTACAGTTTATTAAAATATGAAATGTAATGATATAAGCTAAGCTTACTATAAAGTAAACTTATTAAAATATAATTTTATCTTTATTTATTATATTTATTGAAATGTAATTACTCATTTATAAATATGGCGTATTTCTTGCAACTGCTCATTTTCCCTCATGTGGGCAGGTCCCATGCAGTCTGCTGGGGCTTGAATAGAGCAAAAGGCTGGTCCTTCCAAGAGTAAGGGAACGTCCTCCTGCTCCAGGCGGTGCAGCAGGAAGGGTCCCCCAGACTCCTGGGACGATCAGCCTTCGGTGCTGTGGTGGCTGTTGTGAAGCCACTCCCATCTGGGGGCGATGGGTTGTACAGCAACAGATCATGAACACAACTGCTTTTGAGACCCAAAACGTTTCATTTATATTTAACAGAAGTGTGGGCACGTGTAATTGCAGAGAGCTCCGTGTTTACTAACCTGGGCAGGAAGGACCTCTTTCATAACTGACTAAATGGATTATGTTTTAAATATTACAATTTTGTAACCACATTTCAGGCTATTCTTTAATCACATCTCCAAATGCGTATTAGGTCTTTCCATGTTCCTGCCAATCCTTTACTGCCACGATTGCCTCATTTTGAGTTCTAAATTATATATATATATATATTAGTGTTATCAGGTGACTCTTTGAAGGTGATTAATGATAAGACAAGAACTGATGCTGTTATCCACCCAGAATGATTAAAGCCAGAACCTCATCATTTCCATACATTTTGCAAAAAATGTATTGGGTATATACATTTTCGAAGAGTAAGATTCATGGGTCCCTTTGGGTTCTCTAAATTTAAGGACCTAAAAAAGCCTAAGAGAACTAAGAAATGAGAGCTAGGATAATTTCACAAAGTCTATGAGAGAACTATGATACAAAACAGGGAAGCTGATTTATAAGAAGCAAAGCAGAGGTCTGCATACTGAATGCTACAGATTGAGTCATCCCTGCATTCCATAAATGTACCTCTGGTGCCTAGAGTGTACACTATGCCAAATAACTGAGATACACCCGGCATTGTAAACCAAACCCTGGCACTCACTGCTGTGCTCACCCTTCTCATCCTCATGGTCGTGCATGGATCTCACTTTGCACTGGGTTACACATGCTGGTATACCAGTTGCTGTGAACTCACAGAGGTGCATGTAGGAAGTGCAGGAAAGGGAGTCCAGGACCTAGTGGCCATGCCTACTCAGAGGATGCCACTAAGCCATCAGATGCAAGAAGGAGGCAGTTGTCCTCACAGAGAAGATGGGCAGCACAGGTGATGCAGAGTGTGTTAGAGGCTCCCACATCAGAGATTTAGTGTGATTTGGGGACAGCACATGTGGAGGGAGCGGTTGTAAAGGACGTGGAGGTAACAAGCAGAGAAAACAGATCTAAGGGTCTGTGTGTGTTAGTGTTAACCTGTTCATGTTTAGTTCCTAATAGAACAAGAAGAAAAGCTGAAAATCCCCAGCTTCTAATGGGAAGGCAGAATCCTCTTATTTATTTTAATTAACAACAGATCATTCACTTAAAGCACACAAACTGTACTTTTTTTTGATAGTAAGGTATTTGATTGATTTACTATAATTTTAAAAGGAATTCACTTTTTTTAGCCACATAATCATAATATACCTTGTTTTGTCAAAATTATATTTTATAAGTTTATCAGTTAGTAAATAACTTGTCCACACTTGAGTTTTACAAAACATGAAATTTGTTCCCCTGAAAATATGATTCTAGGAAACCTTAAACCTGAAATCAGTGGGAAATGCTCTTAAACTGGAAAGTTTTAATAATTCAGACTGAAGTACTCCTGAAAGACTCAAGGTTTGAAACGGCTTTTTAGGAATGGTTAAGTGAAGCTTCAGATCTTAAATATATGACTTTATTTATAATCACAAAGCAGTAATTTCTGTTTTTTATATTTGTTTTAAAATTTGTTCCTGACATAGGAAAATAAATCACCAGTTACCTCATTTTTACCACTGACGAATCTAATTACTACATAATATTTACACTCTCGTTGCTTCATTAATTACATACAAAGCTTATATTTTAAAACTTCTGAGAGCTTAATTTGCACTTAAATCACAACACTTCTATTTATCTTACTCATTTGAGTTGCAGGTCTTTAAATATTGAATATGTTATAATGTGGCAAGATAGCTCACCACACTAAGAACATTCCATTCCTTGTCTCTTCCTCTTCACATATTTTGTGCCTGCATAGGTGGTTAAGAAGTGTCTTTCCTTTGTTGCAACAAGAATGGGGGATGAATGAGGGCAGGGATACAGAGTGTGTTAATAAATATTTTAAGAGATACTATACATAATGCTGCAGTAAACATAGGGGTGCATGTATCTTTTTGAACTGGTGTTTTCATTTTCTTTGGGTAAATACCCAGTAGTGGAATTACTGGATCTTAGGATGGTCCTATTTTTAATTTTTTGCAGAACCTCCATACTGTTCTCCGCCGTGGCTGCACCAGGTTGCACTCCCAGCTGTGGCTGCACCAGGTTGCATTCCCACCAGCCATGCACCAGGATTCCTGTTACTGCTGTTTTCCTCTATCTTTGTCTGCCGGCAATTGGACTGTGGTGTATCTTGGTGTGGTTTTCTCTGCATTTATGCTAGTTGAAGATTGCTGAGCTTCATCAGTCTTGGAAAATTCATACACATTATCTCATATGATAGGTCTTCTGCCTACTCACTATCTTTATTCCTTCTGATATATAATTAGAGATTTATTTTTCATTTTTATATTGTTCCTTATGTCTCAGACATAATTTTCATTTTTTTTCTTTCTGTGCTTTTGGTTTGTTAATTTTTACAGCCTAGGATTCAAGGTTCCCTAATCCCTGAAGCTAAGTCCAGCCCATAGCTATATCCATTTTTGATATTTTATCTTTTGGCTCTATAATGTCCAATTAAGTTTTTCTTAAGTTTCCAATATTGTAGAGAATTCTTCAGCTGTTCACACATTCTGAGTCCCTATCTACTAATCCCTTGTACATGTTTATAATAGCTGTTGTAAAGTCCTTGTGTAGTAATCCTATAGCTGGGTATTTTGTGAATCTGCTTCTATTGACTACTTTTTTCCTCTTGATTATATATTTTCTTTTTTTTCCTAATGTATTATATTTTATAAATATATCCTGGATTTGTAGAAAAAGACAGAAGAAAAGACAGTAAATGGTGTTTGCAGACTGAACGCCAAGCATGTTTAGTCCTGTGAGGACACTAGGGTTTGGGTCAGGCTGAGTCCACCAAATGCATCGTTCAGTGGGATCTAGCCTTCATTGGGGTGTTGGTTCACCACCAGTCAGCTGTTTCATTGGTAGATAAAACTCTGGTAATGTTTGGTATCTGATCATCAGGGCAATATTGGGTCTATCTCTACTTTTAGTCCAGATGTTGGGCAGCTGGGAGGGGTTCTCTTTTTATTCTGGTGAAGCCCCCTTTTTTTCTGTACCTAGGAGAAACACATTCTCTCCAATTTGATGACTTGGTCCCAGATGTTAGGGCAAAGGTCCCCAGCCGGCATGTCACCATTGGCTCAGTGAAGGGCTTGAGCTCTCATTTGGTATTTCTCTTACCGTCCTGTCTTAAACCCAACCTATAGGGCACCATTATACTAAGCTTCTTAAGACCCTTGCTATGGTCTGAACACTTGTTTGCCTCTGAAATTCATGTTAAAAACTCAAGGCTCAAAGTGATTGTGTTAGGAGCTGGAAAGTTTGCTATGAGATGAGGTCGTGAGGGCTGAGCCCTCCTTGAGGAGGCAGCCATCACCGTAAGAGACCCAGACAGGTCCCTTCCCCATCCTCCCCATGCGGGACTGTGTTAACCCCGCAAACTCACTCAGCCACACCGGCACACTGCTCTTGGCCTTCCAGGCTCCAGGACTGTAAGGAATAGATGTGTGTCATTTACAAGCACTCGGGCTGTAGCGGTTTGATACGGCTGCTTGGAAGGACGAACACAGCCCCTCATCTTGTGGGGATGTGTTTCCCAGGGCTTGTGCTCTTCCCCCGGCCTTTATCCCACTGCTCTTGTGCACTCATAAATGCCATTTGAGAAGGGACTGGCGAGTGTATTCACACTGGATAAGTTTGGCTTCTCTGGATTCCAACCCTCCAGGCTCTCACTCCTGTGTCACAGTAAAAGTGTGCCGAAATGGAAGCTTTTCCTTCTCACCTGCCTCTACGGTGTACCTCTCTGCCTAATCTCCTGTCACCACTATGGAGCTCACTTGTCCCAAGAACTCCCCATCCCTTTTTGGAATTTAGTGTTCGTCCTCATCTACTGCGTCACCATACTTCTGATGGGGTCCCCAAAACTGTGAATTGGCAACCTATCTACCTTTTCCCCCTTTGCTAGGTGTGGTGCAGTGGTCTCTTGAGATTTTCTCTGTCCTGACCGGAGTACAACTTATTTATCTATTTTAATATTTCATTGTCTCTATATATAAGGTGTAATTCTTTTAAGAAACATAGGGCATCCTCCTCCTTTTAAAATCTATGATTATTTTTCTTTTTATCGATTTATGTACTTTACTATCTTCACCACAAACTCCTTAATTTTGAGTTTTTATCTCTGTTCGATCCCTCGCTGACTTCAAAAGTTTGTTTTGCTTGCTAGGTTTTGTGCTTAAATGAATGGATAAAGAAGATATGGTCCATATATACAATGGAATATTACACAGCCATTGGAAGGGATGGATAGATACCCAACTTTTGCATCAACATGGATGGAACTGGAGGAGATTATTCTGAGTGAAGTAAGTCAAACAGAGAAAGTCAGTTATCATACGGTGTCACTCATATGTGGAACATAAGGAATAGCATGGAGGACCGCAGGAGAAGTGAGGGGAAACTGAACGGGAAGAAATCAGAAAAGGAAACTAACCATGAGAGACTCTGGGCTCCGGGAAACAAACTGAGGGTTACAGAGGGGAGAGGGCTGAGAGGATGGGGTAATGGGATGATGGGTATTAAGGAGGGAACAGGATGTGGGGAACACTGGGTGTTCTACACAACAGATGAATCATTGATGCCTACATCAAAAACTAATGATGTACTAGATGTTGGCTAACTGAACATAATAAAAAGGTATGTATTATTTTAGAACAAGATAATTTTATAACTAGATAAATGACTGAATAATCCATTTGATTTTATACAAAGTGATTTTTTGTGTGAAGTGACCACAAAGGGTATGTACAAGTATACTGCTGACCTCTATCCTCCACAAAATGTCTGTGCATTCATTAGTGTAGGTGAAATGGAATCTGTGTGAAACCTCCCCCTGATTCTTTTCTTTTATCCCCAAAGAATCTCTTACTTTGTCCTTATAGATAACCCCTTTCTCACCAAGATGATGGCCACTGACTAAAACATGTAGATGTTAACAGTGAGGGTATCGAGGCAGAAGGACCTGGATTGGTGTAGTGCCTTCTTGTTCCTGCTGTGATAAGTCACCACAAACTCTGTGGCTTGACAGAACACACTAGTTTTTTTGGGGGGGAGGGGCAGACGGAGAGGGAAAGAGAGGATCAGAAGCTGACTCACTGCTCCCTGCAGAGTCGAACACAGGGCTCAACCTCCAGACTCTGAGATCATGACCACAGCCAAAATCAAGGGTCAGACGCTTTACCGACTGAGCCCCACACATTTTTTTTTTTCTAATCGTATATTCTATAGGCCAAAAATCTGATGTGGATCTCATTGGGCTAAAATTAAGTTTGACAGAGCACATTTCTGGATGGCCTCTGGGAGACTCTTTTTCCTTGCCTGTTCCAGCTTCTAGGCCACACTAGTCCTTGGAGCATGCCCTCATCCTCCACCTTCAAAGCCTGCAGAAGGTTGTGTCCTTCCCACATAGCATTGCTCCAACTTCCTCTTCTGCTTCTTTCTTTTCAGGATCATACCAGTAGTCCAGGATAATCTCCCTATTTTAAGATCAACTGATTGGCAGCCTCACTCCACTGAAAATCCCCTTTGCCATGTCACCTCACATATACGTAGGTCCCAGGGATGAGGTAGCAGACATCTTTGGGGGTTGATTATTCTACCTACCAGTCACATCCTGTCTTCAGTCTTGAATTGCATCCTGGATCTAGCTCTTAGAATTCGTCCCCCCGGATTGTATCTTTAAAAGTGTCCATTTCCTCATCTGTAAAATTGCATACTTGTTGTCAGGAAGTAACGGGGAAATAAATGTGAATGTTAAGTGTAGTACTTAACAAATAAGAAATACTCAGTATAAATTAGTTCTACTATTATTGATAATAGACACCACTAGAGGATGAAGATACACGGAAAATATCCTTACTTCCTGCTGGAGGCTGGAGCGGCTGGTATGCAGACAGGTGAGCTCATGAAACCTGGGAGGGTGGTTTCTGGCCAGATGCTACTCCAGACCTAAAGCAGTCATCCTGAAGAGCATTGATGATGCTACCTTAGGCTGTCCTACCGCCATGCTCTGGTGGCTGGAATTAGCCACTATCCCCACAAAGTGACAGCTGCCACGGGCCAGAAGAAAATCGCCAAGAGGTCAAAGATCAAGTCTTCTGTGAAGACTTCTGTGAAAGATTATAACTACAATCCCCTCGTGCCCATAAGGTACTCTGTGGATATACCCTTGGACAAAATCGTGGTCAACAAGGATGTCTTTAGAGAGCCTGCTCCGAAATGCAAGGCCCAATGAGGGGTCAAGGTCAAGTTCGAGGAGAGATCCAAGACCAGTTCCAATGAATGGTTTTTCCAGAAGCTGCAGTTTTAGATCTGTTTTGTTTTGGTCATTAAAAATACAAAAAAAAAAAAAAAAAAAAAAAAAAAAAAAAAAAAAAAAAAAAAAAAAAAAGAAAAAGAAAAAAGGAAAAAAAAGAAAGAAAAATATATCTTCAGAGTATACATGTTTTTATCTATTCCTCCTAAATTTTTTATAATTTGCTGATTAGGTATAAATAGTGTGAAGATACTTAGGAAATGCTTCAATATAATCTGAAGAAGTATGTCATTAACATCATTTTTGCAGTTCGGTACTGCAGACAAAGTTGATAATCATACAAACATGAGATTATCTAACAGTCTTTCTGTTACTTCAGGTTAGTAGCAGGAATGCTCATCTCTGTCCAGACAGACCCTGTGGACATCTCGAGGATGCCGACACTACCTTGGCATCTGTCATGGCAGCAGATGCTATTTGCATCTGTTTTCTGTGACAGTCACTGAAGGTGGCAGAAAAAAAAAAAACTAACACAAGCTGCTCAAATATTCAAGAACATATTTGGTTTGTCAGAGGACTTTTAAAAAATTATTGTAAGAGATGAGATTTATAATACACATCTTAAGAACCCGAGAAATATATTGTTCTGACTTTACCTGTGAACACATGTATTGTGTCTGATTTCTAATGGCTTGCTCTCAATGAATTCTAAAGGACAGTACTTTAAAGCAAAAGGAAAAGAGAAAGGAAATAATGCTTCTTTTTTTTTTTTTAAAAGATTTTATTTATTTATTTCACAGAGGGAGAGAGATCACAAGGAGGCAGAGAGGCAGGCAGAGAGAGAGAGGGAAGCAGGCTCCCCGCTGAGCAGGGAGCCCGATGCAGGCCTCTATCCCAGGACCCTGAGATCATGACCTGAGCCGAAAGCAGAGGCATTAACCCACTGAGACACCCAGGTGCCCGGTTCTTTCATTTTAAAACTTAACAGTAGACTTATTGACCAAACTTATCATCTATTGTGTACTTGAAACTCAGCTTTTGTAAGATATGTTTACATAGATTAATATTGCACCTTCAATTTTTTTTTTTAACTCTGACATTATGTGTCAGAGAGCAAGCACAAACAGGGGGAGGGGCAAGAGGGAGAAGCAGACTCCCCGCTGAGCAGGGAGCCCAGTGCCTGCCCAGGCTGGATTCCAGGACCCTGAGATTATGACCTGAGGTGAAGGCGGATGCTTAACTGACCATGCCACCCAGGCACCCCCCCTTCCTTTTGTTAAAGATTTTATTTATTTGTCAGAGAGAGAGAGAGAGAGATGTATCTTCAATTTTTAAAATTTTCTTTTTTCTCTTCTTCCTAATGACCTTAGTAACTTAGTTCTAACCTCATAGGAATTTTTAAGTAGAATCAAAGACAGTCTGCTTCTCAAGCACCTGAGAAATCCTAAGTAAGTTTGGTTTTCCCAGGGGCTCTTCCTAAAGTGATTTTATCAGTCCTGGATAGAGGCTGGACTGCAATAGTAGTTTTTTAAAATTTCACCCAATCCATATAATCAATATATAAAAATAACCATAGGACACTATTAATGTTGGGACATTCTGATAATAACAAATGGGTGAATGGCTGTACGTGTAGATATGAACTTTGTAACTGACTTAAACATGAATTTATACAGTGGCTATAAAGAGTAGAGAGCAGATTTTGTTATGAGAGATTTATTGATAAATAAGAAATTATTTTCCCTTTAGTTTGATAGCACTCACTGCTAGTCAACCAGATCTCTTAAGTACCCGACTGAGCTAGAAGGTAACTTTCCTGTAACATTCTATCTGCACATTCTACTTACTGAAAACAGTCTCTACATGTAGTGTTTTATTCTGTATCATTTTAATCATCTTGAAGATGGCTATTGCTGTCAACGTGATGTGCAATAATGATCCCTCTTGATTATATGTAGCTCTCATAACAGCAACTGTCTCAGTTTACATAACATTTTAGTTTCTCTAAGAATTCCTGGGATTTGCTGGAGATAGTGAATCCATGACGGCTGTCAAAAAAGAAAACAGGTTATGTCTCTAAGCAGGGAAAAAAAGAGAACATGCAAATTCCTGCAGAAGACTTTTAAAAGTGCCATTTACAAAAACCTGTGGTTGCTCACAGATCTTCCTGTTTCCCTTCTCATCAGAAGAGTCAAAACTGCTGTTCTCAGTCTAAGGATGTCCCTGAAAAACCTGACATTAATTAGAAGACTAAACACATAGGTTAACAGGCACAGTTCTCTGTATTTTTTAAAATTAGGGAATGCAAAGTCTCAAACAAAATACGATCCGTACCTATTTTAAACATATAAACCTATAAAGACAGTTTAAATCTTCAATCAAAACTCAGCGAGATCTCTTAAATAGAAAATAGTAAATTAAATAGTTTTGTATTTGAATATGAATTGATAAATATATTCTATATACATATATTTAACACAACTGAATTATAAATGATACATAAAAATGTTCTAATCCATTAATTCGGGCCCTAAGTCTTACATAATCATTCATATATTCAGATTATCTAGTTTTGAAACAAAATATAAAATTAGTGATTACAAGAATTACTTTGGAGAGAACACAAGATTGTCCAGTCAGGAACATACTAGTTTTACATGGATTTGGAAGTATTGAAATATGAACCTTATATATGCATGGTACTTTTTTTTTTATCAAATGGACAATTCCTTTCTTTAAAAAGGTTGGATTGCTTGAAGTTTTCATTACAGTAAAAATAAATAAATAAAAATATTGCACTTTATATATAGGATATTTTATAGTGACTTTAAAAACAATCAGATCTGGGGCACCTGGGTGACTCAGTCGATAAGCATCTGACATTGGCTCAGGTCGTGATCCCAGGGTCCCGGAATTGAGCCCCACTTTGGGCTCCCTGCTCTGTGGGGAGTCTGCTTCTCCTTCTCCCACTCCCCCTGCTTGTGTTCCTCTCTTGCTTTGTCTCTCTCTGTCAAATAAATAAATAAAGTCTTTAAAAAAAATCAGATCTCTCATTATATAAATATATTACTTTTCTCTAATACACGAGTGTATTAAAATTTCAAAACATTTTTAAAAAGTATGAAATCATTACTATCAACAATTCAGTAATAAGTAAAATAAGCCACAACCAAATAATGTTTGGAAACATTATTTGAACAAGTTAAGGCAATAATTTTTATATTAATATGGAGTAGGAAGAACTCATGACTTATGGGTGGAATTCATATTAAGGAGAGTTTCGGCGGTTACATGTGAATTTCCAAAATGTGAAAGGTATCGTTGAGACAAGATATAGTTTAATATAGAGATACACACATGTCAAACTTAAAAATTATTATTTAAAAGACACAATCAACAGAGTAAATGGAAACTGCTGGAATGGAAGAAATTTTTGCAAATCATGTATCCGATAAAGGGTTAACCTAGAAAATACAGAGAACTCCTAAAACTCAACAACAACAGAAAACAAACCACCAGATTAAAAAATGGGCAAAAGACTTGAACAGACATTTATCCAAAGATGACATACAAATGGCCAATGAGTATATGAAAAGATGCTCAAAATCAGTAATCATTAGAGAAATGCAAATCAAAACCATAATGAGAAATCACCTTGCACCTGATACAATGGCTATTGTCAATAAAACAGAAAATAACAAGTGTTGGTGAGGATGTGAAGAAATTGGAACCCTTGTGCACTGTTGGTGGGAATGTAAAATGGTGTAGCTGCTATGGTGAACAGTATGCTGTTTCCTAATAAAAGTTTTAAAATAGAATTAGCATATTTAGTAGTCTAGTCAGGCTGCCATAAAAAAATACCACAGACTGGGGGTCTTAAACAACAGAAGCCTGCTACGCAAATCTGGAGCTTAGGATCCCCAAGATGTAGGGGCCAGCTGGCTTGGACTGTGGTGAGAGCCATCTTCAGGCTTGCAGATGATGACCTTATAGGTGCATCCGAAAATGGCTTTTCTTCTGTGCTTGTGCAGAGATACAGAGAGAGTCTGGGAGAGGGGAAGTGGCTTCATGGGTATCAACTTTTGGTTTTGCAAGATGGAAAAGTTCTGGAGATCTGTTTATGTACACGGTAATGTCCATAAACTTAGTACTACTCAACTGTATATTTTAAAATGGGGTTAAGATGGTGAATTTTACATACTATTTTTTACTATAATTAAAAATAAAAGAATGTTGACTATATTATGAACTTTAAAAAATATATCTATATAATCAAACCACATATTTTCAGTTACATAGTATTTCCCTAAATATTTTCTTCCAAATTCCTGGCCATTTCTCCAATAATCTTTTTGAGTTTTATTTTTAGCATTTTTAAAATCTGGATCACTAAGCTATAATTTAATCTATAAGAATATCAATATACATAAAGTGTATTTTAACTGAATATTTTAAGGATAGTATTTCTATTTTAATGTTCTAGGTGAGCTTTTTGTAGATCAAAGGATATGATTTATTTTTAAATTTTAACAAGGTAGGTTACATATAATACATGGAAATTAAATATTGTTTACTATCATGTCAATTTAATCTAATTAATATTAATATGCAACTTTTCTATGTATCACGCCAAGATAGTTTCACTAAAGAACAGACGTATTGATTAGCTTATAGAAGCGAAAATACCTGTGAGTCTACCCAGTACCACACCTCTGTGTCTGACTTGTCAAAGCAGGAGACTAAGGAAGGCAGTACGGGCTTGCGCGCTGACTGATGCCTGCTCCGCTATGTTGACCAGCACCTTCAGAGAAAGTTCCTCTTTGGGGGCTGGTTCAGGAGGAAGTGTGTTTCCTCACGCTCTTGTGCCACCCTCTCCAAGGCCTCTGCTACCGGGGCGGGGTGCTGGGGAATCCAGGTCCAATTCAAAGGAACCAGCAGGAGCCTGGAAGCTCACTGGGAAACAGACTAGTCTCCCCGGAGGGAAGTTTGGGAGGGGCACCGCACACCGCGGCCTCCCGTGTTCCCCAGGCCCTCCTGCTCTGCACTGGGCGCTCAAGCCAGCGGGACAGCCCGCGCGGTGGGCGCGGAGCCCTGGCGGCTCTAACCCGCGTCCGCTCGGCGCCGCGGGGCGCTCTCCTCGTCGGGTGTGCGGACCCTTCTGCTGTGCTGGCGGGGCGCCCTCCCTATCCGCTCCGTGTAGCTGCGCTCGCAGGGCGCGCCCTCCCGGGGGGACACTGTCTGCCGCGTGTGGCTGCGTTCGCGGGGAGCCCTCCCGGGGGGACCCCGTTAGCCCCGTGGGGCTGCGCGCACAAGGCGCGCCCTCCCGGGGGATCCCGCTCGCCCGGCGCCCTCTCTCGGTCCGCCGGAGAAGCTTCCAGGCGCCCTGGCCACAACCCCGTGCCCTGGCCTCCGGCGCCGGCCGCACTCGTTTTCTGCCTGGGAGGCCGTGCGGACGTCGCCGCGGGGACGGTGCGCGCAGAAGATGTGGGCGCCGGACTCCCCTCGCTCGCGGCAGCTGGCTCGGCGGTTCCGCGCAGCCCAGCTTTCGCACCAGGAGGCGGGACGTGCGGGTGCGGTCGGGACCGCTCGGCCAAGGGTGCCGCCGAGTCCGGCGGTGGGGCCTGGGAGGATCGGTCTCCAGAGCGTCCAGGTGCCGCCTTCCTCCCCGAGCCCGGCTGGCACCCGGGGTTTCCGGGCAGGAACGGGGTGCCAGCGCCTTCCCCGGTTGCTCGGCCGTGCCGGAGACGTGGGCGCGCCGGCGTCCCCACCTGGGTCCCTGTTAACCCCTTGTTCGGTACCCTGACTCTGAGTCACGAATGAAACGGGGAGACTGGGGCTACGCTCGCCTGTCCTAGTCACAAGTGGTCATTCCTGAAGTCCCCGGCCGCTCAGTAAGACATACTGGTCGTGGAGATGGGGTTGGGGACGGTCGGATTTCCCCGTTCTGTGACGAAGCCCTCCTCCGGTCGCAAAAGCATTTGGAGGGAGCGCTAAGTTTGGAAGACCCAGAACCTCCGAGAGTGCACACTGTAGGTGCCAACGCAACAAATGACTATGTTCCCTGACTTCTTAGGAATTTTCAGGGTAAGCCTGTTTGCCCCCCCCCCCTCAAAATTAGTTGATCTCTGTTACTCATGTTTTCCTAAAGCCTGTTCCCATCCTGCTCCCTCCCCTGCTCGCCAGGTCTGTGCTCTTTCTGGGTATATTCACTGCAAAGAGCACACCCACTGGGGCCGTTGCTAGTTTCCAAAGTTTTCAGCGCCTTGACGCAGACGCTCCTCCATAAGGTCCGGTCGGACTCTCACCGCTCAGAGCGCTGGGAACCGGACGCTCCAGAAGGGCCACCTGAGGCGCCCAGGCGGACCATTCCCACAGGCAGGAGGCGAGGTCAGCGGAACCGCAGAGGTCCGGGAGCGCTCGCGGTGATCCCCCCGCCCACACGCACACGGGCGCGCACGCGCGCGGCACGCACACAGGCGCGCACGCGGCACGCACACGCGCGCACGCACCCCGCGCGTTTCCTGCGCTCGGCCGCTAGAGGGAGGGCCGCCGGGCCGCCGCGCGAGGTGGAGCTAACATGGAGCTGCTGTGTGGCGGAGTTTGCGTTTTCCTTCCAGTGACTGTGGTCGCGGGCAGTCCACTTTGGTGAGCTGCAGCGCACCAGGGCTGGGGGGTGCAGGGATTCTGCGCCCTTGGCAGCCACAGGCTTCTGGGGTTTGGGGCTCCTCCTTCTGTTACCCCTTTTTCATTGCGCTGGACGCTGCGAGTGTCCGCGCGCCCACAACAGAGCCAGGACCTCTAACAGGTGTGCTCCGTTTGTCCTTTCTGTCCTGAAGGAGAGTTTAGGAAGGGGCCGTGGACCTGTGGTTCCTACTTTCTGAATTATTCCTGCACCTCCGTGTCATCTTACTCTATACTTTTAAATATACTGTTGATATATCATTGTTCTGGCAACAAATGGAAAACTCAGCTGGGAACAGAATCAGTTATCTTACACAACAAACTCCTTTTGTTTTCTTCATATTAGAGTTTGAATTTAATTCCTCGCCACCAACCTGGAAATAACAAAAACCTTAGAGAATGCCGCTTACAGTAACATGTGACTCTAAGAAACGCTACTTCCCTGTGCAGAGGAAGGCTCTTGGGTTCTCAGTGGGCATCTAAGCAGGAAAACCATCTCTGAGAAAGAGCAAGGATCATCTGAACGCTTCGAGGAGCTTCCTGTATTCAGAGGACTCAGAATTAGGAAGGAAGCTTGTAGGGTTAAGGTGAGATGTGAGATTATTCGCATTGGGATTTCGAGACGGGGAGATCTAATCCCGTTCACCTAACAGGCGTCCCCGTGGATTTCAACTAACTTTGCAAAATGAATCAGAGTGATGACTCAGACCCCAGCGAAAGAGCAGAATGGTTTCCCTGAAAGCCAGGTTTGGAGCGCCTCGGTGACCCACTGCTGGTTGCGCGCGCGCAGACTGGCCAGCTTGCTTTGCACGCAGCTCTGGCTCTGCTTGGTTCGGCGAGCGCTCCCACAGCAGAAGGCGGCTCGTGACGACGGGCTCGGGTAGCTGACCGTCTGCAGCGCCCCCAGCACGGAGTGCTCCCCGAAGACAGCCACTCTCCGGGCGCGAGCAGATGTGCGCGCTCCAGCCCGCGGGGCGGAAAGCCCCGGCGCTCTCCCCGCGAGCTCAGCTGGTGCTGACGTCCGCTCGGGCCCGTGAACGTGTCGGTCCCTGCGCAGGAGGGAGCGCACTTTGTAGCAGTTACTTTGCCTGAAGGGAGTCGCGTCTGCGCTCCGGCCCCTCACTCCGTTGGCGCCACATCCGCGGCCGCCTCTCCAGCGGGAGGCGCGTTGGGTATTTGCACCCCAGGAGAGGACCCGCGGTGCTTCCCCAGCTCTGTGCTTTTCCGGCGGACTCGAGGACCAGAGCTGACGAGGAGCGCGCGGGGATCGCCCAAGGAGCAGGGAGCTTCCTCTCCCGGATTTTGGGGAGGGGTGAGATTTTTCTCAGAGCTGGTGAAAGCGTCCTCCCCGCCCCGGCACCTGCAACTTGTTTTGGTGTCTTCGCAGTCCTGCGTGTGCGGTTCCAACATCAAAGTTTTCCCTTCCTTCCCCGAGGAAGCTCTGGGTTCCATCCATCCGCCTCCCCCGCGCGGTGGCGGCCAGGCCTGCTCGCTGCGCTGTGAGTGAAGAGCGGGGCGCTCGGTGTGGCGGCCTCGGCGGCGGAGACCGGAGCGACCAGCCAGAGCGGCAGAGAGGAGCTGCTGCCGGGCCGCTCGGTCACCCCTCGCCTGGAGGAAGAGCTGCGTGAGAGCGCTGAGCAGGGGCTGGAACCTTCGGGGACGCGGGTGCTTGGAAACTGGACTGAATCCCCTTTTTCTTCCGTGGTAACTAATCGAGACCAGCGTTTGGCACGAGCGTTCTGCGGGACCAAGCTCCGGGCTGCTCGGGATCCGTGCGTCTGCTGCTGCGGAGCGAGCGAAGGGGAGGTCGCCTGCGGATGCTGCCGGTGCCTGGAGGTAGGCGAGGGGGTGGGATCCGGGTTCTAGCGCTCAGCTGAGATTCCGAAGGGGTGTCTGGTTTCCTGGAGCTGAGGCTTTGCCCTTTCCCTGGTTTCCCACCGCGCCCTCCCCGTGTCGGATTCAGGCTTAGGAACAGCACTGTCAAGGTGGATTGCCTTCCACCGCTCATCGCCTGAATGCCTCGCTGTTTGCGTTGGATGGTGGGGGTATATCAGCTTCCCTGGGAAGTTGGTAGCTTGAAGATTTTGAGAAGGTCCGACTTGATTTTATTCAGTTTCTTAAAGGATGTGTTTCCTGTGGGCAAGAATTATGGGAAATAAATGTCAGTGTCATATACAACTGCAATCCAGCTCAGAAATCACCTTCATTCCCCCCTAAAAGTTTTCCCCATGCAAGTTTTCCTAATGTCCAGATGTAGTGCATGGAGGCTTGGCTTGCTTTATTACGGATAAACTGGGGAGGGGGCTCTCCTATTTTTAAAGTGCAGTATGTCAAGGACATTGTTGCCACCCTGATTGCCTGCCTGCCTTCCTTCTATCCTTCCTCCCTCCCTCCCTTCCCTCCTTCCCTTTCCCCTAGGCTGCCCATGTAACAAAGCCTATGAATGTAGAGAGAATGGAACACTTTTACAATCTGCAGGAATGATGAAATGCTTTGCTGTTTCCAGCTTTGCCTGAAGTTTTTTATTTAAATACCTGATCTTTTTTAGTTAAAAGAGGTAATTTGGGGTAAGATTGAACTAGCATCTGGGGTGCAATTCAGCACGGTAGGATTTTGTATATAGTGTGTATAATTGATCCCTATAGTTGCATGTTAACTAATGACAGAAATTGCATGAGATGATAGAAACAGCCCTTGATTTTTTGCCAAACAGTATTTTTGGATCATGGGGAAATTTAAAAAAAATCATTCTCAAAATTTATATATCAATAATATGGATGCATAGAGGAAACCAGAAAGGTAAGTTAACTTACGGAGAGTGGTTTATTTGTATCTACATATCGGAATCAGGGAAATAAATGAACAGTTGTTATTCTCAGCATGCAGTACCTGATCTGTAGGAAGGCTGCTGTTCCATCTCGTTTCTGACCTCGTTTGTGGGAATAGAATGGTGTTGGATGGGTTGATTTACTTCTTCATGCCGGTGCGGTAGATGCCAGGATGTTCTGCAGGAAGAGCGGAGGTCCAGGACCTCCCCCGGGCTCCAGGGCCATCTCTGCACTACAGGGAGTCCTTCACAGGAGCTGCAACCAGTGGAATCTGGAGTTTCTTCCTCTCTTCCCTCCACTCCTCCTCCTCCTCTTGCTCCTCTCACTTGTGGCTTCCAGTCTGAACCTAAATCTCTGTGCAGTCAGCTCTGTCCCCTACACCTTCCTTCTCAAGGGGCAGCCCTGAACTGGGGTTGCTCTGAACTGAAGTGTTAATACCCCAGCAGTAAATGTGCAGTCTGTTACTCAGCAAGCCTCCTGCTAAGCCAGGTGGGCAGGGGGGCAGGAGGGGAGACAGCACTAAGCTAGGAGCATGGGTTGTACTGAAGGAGAATGGGGGCAGGGCCGAGGGAAAGGGATAGAGCTAAGATTTGAGTTGTGTGTGTTATGTCTGTGTGTAGAGGTTGGATTCTCAGCAGGAATCAGTCTTACCTTAAATCTGCCCCAGCAGGTTTATTTCAAAGGTCAGACTCCTTGCTTGATAAATGCTTTGAAAAGAACTGGGAATCCCAAGGAAATGAACAGCTCTCATTTGTACTTACTGACTTCCAAATAAACTCTTTAGTCTTGGGTCTAAGACAGTTTTTGTCAAATTTTAGTGCCTAAGGATGCATAAAAATGGAGATTTATGATCCCAGACACATGAGGAATTTGTTCAAGAGGATCCAAATAACTGCATGTTTAACACCGTGGGTGATTCCAATTCTCTAGCTCAAGAATTATTCAGTTAAAAATACAGGCTTAGTGTTAATGAACTTGCTTTTAGGGAGGGTCTCATGTTAATTTGAAAATTTTCCCTAGTATTTGTTGTGTTTTTGAATTTTCCTTGTTTTCCTTTATCCATGTCATTTGTATTGTCATATCGGTCCTGTTCAGAGATGGCTATTCTCAAATATCAAACTTCTGTATTTTGTGGATTTGAAATGATGGATGGTGGCCATTTGTGATTTAAACCAGGGGGCACTAATGTGCCCCTGTCACTGAGGTGATAGGAATGCTTCAGGATTGAGATTTCATGTTTTTTTAAAAAAATGTACTTGATGGTTTGGTTAAGTAAACATGATTATGTCTTCCCCACCAGAGGGAGATCATTTTTTAACATGGTAATCTTTTTATTTCATATATTTACATATTTATATTTTTGCTAATAATGCAAGTAATTCAAGTAGCTTACATGGTATTATAAAAAGAGAAAGTAAACTTAGGAATCCCTATAATCAATTTTTTCTACTCTGTCCATTAACTTAACCAAAGTAACATAAAAGTGAAAGAAAGGATTGATGAACTCCTCAACCCCATGAAAAAATTGGTCACTTCTTTTGGGTCTTATTTGGCAAGTGACATTTCCATGAAATTCTTAGTTTTTCCCATTCTTTCTACCCAAAGCAAGTTGGTCCTTCATTGTCATGGTCTTCGAGAGGTGGGTGTGCATTGACATTTCGTTGTCAGAGTTCTCACTTCCGTGTTTTATTGTATTCTCTCTATGATGTGGCTTGTACAGAACATGTTCTCACATTAGTAAGCATTTAGAGCTTTCTATTATTAAAAAATTTTGCAGCATAAAATCAGAGCATTACGTATGATTAAGAGGATGTTGTATTTGTTTATTTTCCTTAAAAAAACACTTTATCTAGTTGTAGGTATATGTTGGTTGACTATTGTTCTAAATTATGTACATGTTGAAAGTTGTTGAAAATGCTGCTTGCATGTTTTAATAACATATGACCTCTCAAGTGGTTTATAGCACAGATTAATATGAATTATATGTTAATTTTTGAGTTGAGTTTTGGTCTTGTTTTTTGTTGAAACTCCAACAGTCTCTTTGGATAGTTGGTTGATGACATGGTAAGACGTGGGGAATCTGGGAAGGAAATCACAGAATTAGCTTCATCCTAGCAAGATACCTCAACCTAAGAAAGGTGTGGTTTTGCTTCATATTAGCCCCAACTCACAGCTGTAATGACTGATGCACAGAGATTGAAATGTAGTCCAAGATTCCTGCCACATTTTAAAGACTTTCCTGTTAAATGATGACATCACTTGATAGCAAAGACAATCTATTTCTATGTTTAAAAATATGTGGAATTTTACTTAGAAGTTTTGGAAACTTCTTTTTCTCTTACATAGCCCCTCTCCCCATGGGGTGAAAGAGGGAATAGCCCACAGGATGGCACTATTGTGATGAATAATATTTTACGGAGTTCTACCCTTGAACCATTTTTAGCTACATATATACCATTGGAAACATTGGACTTTTCTCTAATGATAAATTTTCTGACAACATTTTCCTAGTAAACATACTATTTATTAGGTCCAAGTGCCCATTGTTGCCAAGGACGGCCTTTTAAAAAATGATTTCCCAATCTTCATCCAAGAAAACCTAGAAGCCATGACTCCTGTATTTTTTCCACTCTCCTGCCTTGTGTTCTGGTATAAATCGCTCCATAGCTACAGAAGATATGATCTCCTAGAGTGATTTCACTTTTACTAGATAAATACTTTCCTCGTCAACTACAATGTTAAATATATTTTCATCTCTGTTCTATGTTCTTAAAATCAGAATGGCTCCTCTTTTTTGCATAGCATCTGTGTTTACCTTAAATTCCTCTATGCTACCAGAAAAAGTCCATTCACAGTAAGTCCGTGACTTAATGGATTCCTTAACAGGTCATTTGCATTTTCATAGAGGACCCCTGGAAAAAGACGTATTCTAACACATATTTCTAGTGAGGGTTTTCAGGTCTTTAGACAAAAATTCCTACAAGTTAATGCTTTGCAGACCACAGTCACAGGTGTATGAGGCCAGACCTACAACCTCTCCCCAATTGCTACTTCATGACTGGTGTGTTAGAGCCTCCCAAAGACCTCCAGGCACACAACAAACAAGGGTCGAGTACATTACTGAGATTTGGAGAGGGAGAATGGAATATTACCACCACCTAATCCAGGGACTAGGGACACATTAGAAAGTGAGACCACATACTAGAGCCTGCCTTTCTTGGTTTGCCATTGGCACAGTTTGTGAGTGGGACCACACTAGAAGACACAACTGTGGTAGAAGGAACAAATGGAAGGTGCAGGACAAGTCGTGGTGTCTGGGTCTGCCC
Organism: Ailurus styani; assembly: GCA_002007465.1. Taxonomy (NCBI): domain Eukaryota; kingdom Metazoa; phylum Chordata; class Mammalia; order Carnivora; family Ailuridae; genus Ailurus; species Ailurus styani. The sequence goes on from LNAC01001101.1 coordinate 364,535, forward strand.
ATATTGTCTTTGAGAGTGGAGGCAGGACGTTTACGCACCTGTCTCTTGCACTTCTTTTGCCAGACATTTGAGAAATTGTCTTCTAGCATGACCCCTACAAGTTTCATTCCTGATGAAAAGGAATTCTTCATCCTTTTCCTCAATTCTTGAAACCATGGCAAAATTGTCTTCTAAGAATTGCATCTCCTTGGTTACTGATAGAGCGACATGGCTGTGGTTGGTCAAGGACTTCATTTAAATAAAGTGTCTTACAACTGATGTGAGACTACTGGGATGTCTCTGGACTATGTCCTACAGCTGCACACAGTAGGGTGAAACAAATGCTGCTTCTGTTTTAAAGATGAATAAAATATTAGAAGTGATTTCAGTGACATTAGGTGTTTTCTAACTTTCCTGTAGTTTTTATTTGTGAATTACTTAAATCCCCACCTCTTTTCAGTGATGAATTCTTTTCGTGAATGAAGCAAGGAAGGGAAAGGAAGCACATCTACAATATTCAACGAAGGACCATGTAAAAAAAGGCTCTCAGAGTTATTTTCTCATACTGTTTTTCTTTCAACATGTTTCAAATAACAATAAGATCTTATATATATTTTAGAAATTCCTATATAACATATCAGAATATATTTGCATTAGAACTTCCCTATTGAACTTTATCCTAATTGCCATGTTTATCCCTTTTTATTTTGAAGCCCTCTCCCCATGGCTACTGAGGACAGACTTTTCTGAGAAATTAAACAATTATTAATTAACCTAGTGGTTTGATTCAAAATTCCTTTCTAAGAATTTTTTTAAAAGATTTTATTTATTTATTTGACAGAGAGAGAGAGATCACAAGTAGGCAGAGAGGCAGGCAGAGAGGAGGAAGCAGGCTCCCCGCCGAGCAGGGAGCCCAATGCGGGACTCGATCCCGGGACCGGGACCGTGAGATCATGACCTGAGCCGAAGGCAGAGGCTTTAACCCACTGAACCACCCAGGTGCCTCTCTAAGAATATTTTTAAAAGAATAACTAACAATCAAATAGGTATAAATACTTATACCTAATGTCCCAGTTGTTATTTTTGTAATGCCCCTGAAAATCTGTGATGTCCCAGTTGTTATTTTTTTTTCTCTGCAAGAACACATAAGCCAAATGCTATTCAAATAATTATTTATACTGTGCTTTCTGATAGATTTCACTGGACTTAGGAGAGTAAAAAAAAATCACCAATGTTGTGATTTAATCATTTGAGGAATCAGTGGAATTTAATCACTGCATTTTTGAAAGAGTGCATTACTGATTAAAACAGTATCATTGTTTTAAACGTAATTCCCTAACATTATCACAATATATATTATTCAAAACAATTTGTAGGTAACACAATATATGTTAAATTAACATCTGCATAATATTTTATCTTCTCTTAAAAGGGTTTGTAAATGTTAAAATTTTAAATTACTAAAAGGGTCTTTACATGCTAAAATATATATATGTAAAGTTCAGCTGATATCATTATTTGCATTATATATTACAAAGTTTAAAGTGTTATAGGTGTTGAATCCTGAAAAATTAATACACTTGAAAAAATAACATATTAATTACTATGCGACAGCTAAATTCTATATCAGCTCTGACTTAGCAATAAACCTGGAGACCTCATGCTCTGTTTTTTGAGGTGTTATATTGTTTCCTCTAAAAAGTATTATACTGGCTTATTGAACATGTCATGGTAAAATTTTAGGGTATGGTATATATATTCTTATTGATCAGTGTATGACAAGGTGAGGGAATATAACTTGATTCTATACTTTGGCATACAGAAGTATGAGAATAATAATTCTATGCAGATATGTACAAAACACATACACACACATACACACACAAATAATGAGTTTTAAAGAATGCCCATGGTCACCAAACGCCCTCCAGTTATTCACAATCTAAAGTATATCATGTGTACTTAGCTCTAGGAATTGGTTTTCTGTTGGCATTTAGAATCCATCTGGCCGTGACATACTGATGACATTTGGCATGGATTAAGGAATTACAATTCCACTTATAAACATTCTGTTTCCAAAAATAGTAGATTACATTTGGTAAAAATTCAGTGAGTCTCTGTTCAGCGTTAATATATTCTTAAGTAGGAGTATATTAATTAACAAAAATGGTAGAGTAGTACTTTTACCCATCTTTCTAATGGGAAAAAAAGAAAAGACCATATGCTTAGGAATACATCTTAGGAAAGGACACTAATTGCTTTAGGTGAAAATTTAATAAATAAAAAGTTGGCCAATGAAGACTTACTGTAATGAGTTTTAAACTGATTAAAAGTTATGGCATGCCAGTATTTGTAAAGTAAATATTATATATAACTCCTACATTAGACACTATTCTAGAAGGCCTTATTTTTCTACATGACAAGTTGTCAAAAACATTTTAGAAATTTAAAAAAATACATAACATTTTTATCTTCATATAATAGCTATGCTTAAACTAAAATAAATAATAAGGTTCACAAAAATAATATATTACCATGTAGCAATTTATTTTATGCCAGTTATGACTTTAAGAATTTTACATTTGCTAACTCACTTATTCCTTATAACTTCATAAAGTAAATCTTTTATTTTCCCAATTTATTGATAAGAAAATGCATGCTCAGGAAGGTTAAGAACTTTGGCCGAAGTCAGCCAGTAAGAGATAGAGGTTTTTGTTTTGTTTGTTTTTGACAGAGAGAGATCACAAGCAGGCAGAGAGGCAGGCAGAGAGAGAAGAGGAAGCAGGCTCCCTGCTGCTGAGTAGAGAGCCTGACGCTGGGCTCCATCCCAGGACCCTGAGATCATGACCTGAGCTGAAGGCAGAGGCTTTAACCCACTGAGCCACCCAGGCGCCCCGAAAGATGGAGTTTGAATCAAGACTCCAGGCGCTGTGTTCTTGACTTCCGCACCCTAAGGGCTCTTGATGGTGGTTCATAAATACCAGCAGCCATGATTTAACATGGCTGGTGGACATTACTGACTTCACTTTCAGCAGCGTGTGATCACTGATTGCCAGTAGCCGTTCTACTTTGAGGATTTTTCTGTTCTGATCTAGTTTTCACATTTATTACATGAAAAAAAGAAAGTACTGCCCTCAACTTGCAAGTGTTTTGTAGTTTTAGAAGTTAATTTTATGACTCCTTTTTTTTTTTTGGTTCATAAAGGAAAGTCTTATTTTTAGCATGGAAGTAACATGAAGTATTGGGTTCAATATATGAATATATGTGGGTGCCTTTTTCTATAAATACCTTTTTCTGAAAAGAAACTTTTACCAAACTGAGTGTTTACAATCACCCGCTCAGTGTTTTCCTGTATCTAATTTGTAACTGAATTCTGAACTCTGTCTCACCAAGCGCAAAGAAAGTTCTTCATCCTGATTCGGTTGTGTTCATGTTAGGCATGTTCTCATCCTCTGTGTTTGTCCAGAGCGGACTGCTACAGGCTTCCAGGGTCTGATGTTTAGCTGCTCTGAAACAGTACATTTTTCCTGAAAGCTTCTTCACTTCAGTCTCCTCTCTGCTAGAACCTCCCTAGTATTAACAGACTATAATGAGATAATTCAAGTAACATGTTTATGGCCATGCTTAAAACGCAGTTCAGGCTGCTGGAAGGCCAATATTTTGAACAAGTGTTTGGGAGGAAAACGGTAGAAAAGTATAATAGCAGATATGACTGCTTGGTAGTTTTTCATGTATACAAAGATCATCTTATAACTAAAAATGCTTGTCATGATCCAGAAAGGGAAAATTTGTATTTTTATCTATTCCAATGAAAATACAGTTGCAGTGGTTCATTTGTTTTTACTCTTTGGACACTCTTAGGAATAGTAAGTTTTCCAGCATTAGAAAGGTAGATTCATATACAAAAAGCTACAATGAATAACAGCTGACCTAACTCTTGTGCATGTTACCTGAAAAAGTTTTACCTAAGAGAACCTTTTTTTTTAATTTTATTTATTTATTTGATAGAGAGAGAGAGAGAGATCACAAGTAGAGCGGCAGGCAGAGAGAGGAGGAAGCAGGCTCCCCGCTGAGCAGGGAGCCCGATGCGGGCCTCGATTCCAGGACCCTGAGATCATGACCTGAGCCGAAAGCAGAGGCTTTAACCCACTGAGCCACCCAGGCGCCCTAAGAGAATTTTCATAGTGAATGACTGGCTCAATTTAAAATGAAACAGCAAAACAAAACAGATTACCACAGAGACGGCAAGTTTATGGGCATTCAGAATTTCCTTTGGCTTTTAGTAGCTACAACTAATAAATAAATATGGAGCAATTCAATTAAAAAAAAAGCAACCTGGCTTTCTCCTAGGTTAGTATTTATTCTATGTCCTTATACTTGTTGAAAACCATCTGAAACGAAAGCACAGTTATTAGAAATAATTGCATTTTTTTTAAAATAAGGACTCTGCCTTCTACCCTGATTTTATTATAGTTACATGTCTGTCTTTCTTCGTTTGTTTTTCAGAACACAACAGTGGCCTTCAGGCTTCTTTACTACTCAGTAGCATTGATTAAAAGTTAGAATAGAATTAACTTAAAAGTTGAGAAGGAAAACAAAGTCTTAGAATGATGTTCCAGTCTAAAAGCTGATGACGCCGTGAGAGAGCTGTGTCTCTGGTGCAGTCTTCAGCCTTAAATGTTGGGCCACAGTCTTAACCACTGCCATGCTGAACTGAAGGATGTAATGTAATCAGAGCCTCCCCAATTTACATGGTCATTATCAGATAATTAGGAGGATAAGAATTAAAAGGCGGAGTACCAAAGAATTTATTAGACCATTTCCCTCTAAAACAATATGGATCAATACCATTTCCCTGAATCTATGTGTACTGACTGTTAGAGAGGGATTATAAGGGCAGTGGGCTTCCCTGTCATGGGACTGATTATGCCAGCAACATGTTTGAGGATGTAATTCCTCTGGCACTCATTCATCCACGGACTAGTAATTTGCTTTCTTGTGTTTCTCAACAGCAAAAAATATGGGTACCTTCTTGAGCTTTCATGAACATATTACCTATTGAGTTAGTCTTCTGTTGTTTGCAGTAAGTGTCGTGATTGTAACTTTTTATTAGAGAAGTGTTAGTAATATGAGTTTTCTGTAGTGTAAGTCTCTACGTGGGATCTCCTCTTGATCTACAACTTACAAATAAAATCTATCTGCTCTGCGTCACATTCCACGTATAATAGGAAATACGGACAAATGAATACATAGGATAAATACCGCTATTTGGAAAGAGTAAGAGTGAGAGATGCGTCTCAGACAACAAGCTTTGTGGGGTGTGTTCCATTTGGTTCCTGTTTGCAAACTGGCCGTTTATCCCCAGAGTCATCTCTTCCTGTATGACCTCCCCAGTTGGCAGATATCAGCTGTCCGGCACTACTGAGATCCTGTGACCTCCCTGTAGTTCTAGTACAAGGGCTTGGGTAGGTAGGGCTCTGTGTCCCATGCTGTCTCAGTGCACAGTGTCCTCAGTGGTCTCCGCCATGCTTCCTGGGTCACCTTCCCAGGCTCCAAGACGATTTTCTTGCTTGCCTACCTGCGGACTCCTGGGTGAGATTTTGCTACAACACACCTGCCTTCTCAGTACAAAGTTCAGCATCACTCAGAGTGTTCCTTTCCCACCTCCCGCTCCCACTTTTAGAACAATACCACCTGATGAGGAAATCTTGAAGAACACAGAAGGAAAAAATATGTCATCAATCCTACTGCTCATTTCTAGGGGCCTGTAATTCTTTGTCGAGCTCGTTTTCCTTTATTTTTACTTATTTTATTTGATTTTATTTTTTAGAGAGAGCATGTGTGCATGCACACAAGCCAGCTGGTGTGGGGAGCGATGGTGGGGTTGGGGGGAGTGAGAGAGAGAGAATCCTAGGAGGCTCCACGTCCAGCATAGGGGCAGCATCTCCCCAACCTGAGATCATGACCTGAGCCGAGGTCAGGTGTCTGTACCATAACCGACTGAGCCATGTGGACGCCTCAAGCTCATTTTTCCTTTAAATAAAATAGACTACTTTGTCATTTATAAATTTACTGTGAATATTTTTATGACAACATTTTTCTGTTCGCACCAACATTATGCAGTTCCCTGATCTGATGTCGCAACCTTGTATCAGGCCGAATAGATGCAAAGATGGGTTTTGTGGTCACAGTTCACAGTTCTTTAGAAGTTGTCTTTGCTGTTGATACTTGTACATTGAAGATTTTTGGAATTTTCTTCTCCTTTTGAAAATATGGAAGATTCAGAAGTAGTTGGGCTGCTTTGCTGCAGGGTCCAAGATGCTGGGGCCTGGGGCAGACTTCTCAGCTGTATACCTGTCACCACCCACCTCGGTCTTACGTGCCCCTCCTTAGTGTGGCATTCGTTTTTCAGTACCATAAATATTGCTTCTAGAAATATCTATGTATCTCTGAGTGCATGTCCTCAGTTATTTTCTTCTTATATATTTCTAGGGGTAGAAAATTATTGCCTTAAAGTATATACAAAGAGAGGAACAATTTGCACTTTCACTAAGTTAATGTATTGTCCAGTATTTTGCTATTTTACATTGTGTCTTTTTAATGGTGAGCTCAACTTTAAATATATGATAATTTTTTAAGTACCTTTATTTTTGAAATGACTTCATGCAATTTTGAAGTTTTCTAAATAATTGATTTTTTTTTTGCTTATTACAATTTTTCACAATTTGACACCTTTAACTTTTGATGATATACTTGAATGTATTTATTGTTTAGATTTTAATATCAGCTCTGTTAATATTTCTCACTTTTGCCTTTCATAATTTGCATAAAGAGCTTTTTTACTGTTTAATTATTTGAATATTCACATTTATGTCTTTTATTTTTAAATGTTTTTTACATTTCATTACAGCCTGAGTTACTTATAATGTAAGATATTTATAGGTATCTGATTTTTAAATAATTTTCCAAATAATTAACCAGTTAGCTAATGGCCGTTTATGAAATAGTTTAAATTATATTGGAATATAGTTCCAAATTAAGGTTCCTATAAAAGGAAAATTATTTCATGTTCTTTTAAAAAGCATGCTCTTTTTTTATTCATATAAGACATCTTGTGTATTTTCATCAGTTCTTATTAATGGACATTATGTCAGCCCTACCAAGATAACCTTGGATGTCCCACTAACTTGGTATGACTAATATAGTACTCCTTATTAAGTCAGATTTGACAGAAAGCTATAGAATTCCTGCAGGATGATTGTTAGAAATAGATTGAGCACTTTGGTTTATTCAAACACTGATGGTTTGTGGTTGATCATATAGGAACAATGACCGAACCACTTTTAACAAAATATATATTAGCCAATTTTACCATCAACAGAAAATAATACTCCTTCAGAGGTCATTCAAATTCATATCCTAGTAATGGCTATTTAAAATTGTGTTCAAATTTTATGTGGAAATCACCTTCAGAAGAGAGGGTATTTTGAATTATTTTAGCATAGGTCATTTCTGTTATAGAAGATATATTAGAATGAAACTGTCTTAGCAAAAATATTTCTTAGTCTTGCTTTATCACCCACGCCTTTAAACAGTAGAACAAATTCCTTCTCCTCAAGTATCAAAGTAGCTACCTGTAAGAGAGACCTTTCTGTTTCTCTGTGAAACTAACAGCTGCTATAAATTAATAAGTGTATTTGAGTTCATTACAATCCCTACAAAGAATGGCTCCCTCTGTCTGCTGGGTTTCCATCCTAAAATAAGTTTAGGAAAACATTCATTCCTATTTTAGGTAGTACCTACTCACACAGGCGTTTACTATCCACTCATTGACTGTTAAATAGTACACCCTCGGCATTTCAAAATGAAAACAAAATAAAACTTCATTAACTAAAAGAAAAAAAGTTTAAAAATTAATTTTATTTTTAATTTTCCTATTGGAATAGAAAAATATAGCATGTCCTGATTACATACCACTTATATCAATAATGGGCGGGAAATATATTTAATAACTGAAACCTGCATTATCATTTGTCTTTTGAGTAATGTGTGTCTTTTCTGTTCTGCAAGGAGCTACGTGAATAGGACCTTCGTGAGGATAGGGACAACTAATGCTAGGACTTAGAATAGAAACTGTTCTGCACTCATCAAAACACCTAGTTTGCTGAGCATCTTCAAGTTCAGAAAAGCAGGGGGAGAAATAAAGACCATTGTCACAGTGATCACAAATAATTATTCTTATATGTATCGTATGCATTACATTTTGCTTTCTACCAAATCCTTTGGATAAAAGGGAGGAAGGTATTGCTGTTTAATATAGAGCCTGCCTGTCTGGGAGTTGAATTACGTATTCATGTGTTCCCAAGCATGGCGGTAGTTTATGTCCTATTGTTGGTGCTCCCTCTAGGATGCCCGCATACTCTGGTGAGAGAGCTTGTGGGAGCCTGGGAACCCTGTACTATGAGGCGGTGGTTAAAGAAAGTCCACGGTGCCACCAACTCCCTTCAGAGGACGTAGGCGATGAGCCGTGGGCTAGCTTTACCTGGAGCTCAAGATGGGAGGCCAGGCCCCCCTGAGGCAACGCTTGTCATGGGTTACCAAGGAGAGACCCATCTGGGGGCTCCAAAAGAACTCTGTTTTGGGAATGAACGCGTGTTGGAGAATCTCCGTGTTCCCCATGGAGAGAAGCTACTGTGATGTGACAGCTTGACAGCATCATTCCGTAGCTTATTTAATAATGAACTTTAGGTGTTTGTTTTAAAGTATAAAGTGGGAATACTTGAATTCAATGAAATCAAAGGGGAACCATGCAGATTTATTAAAAGCAATGCTCCAAGAGTTTAAGTGAATTACCTGAGTGATAGAGACATGGATGAGACACCAAGTTTTCTGACTTTGTTTTTAATATTTTTTCATTGACACAGTTCTGCCATTTTGTATACAGTACTGGAGCCTAAAACATACTTAACGTTTGCTAGTTTGACTGATTTTAGTTTCAGGAGTTTAACAAAGGCCCTTGTATATTTGTCATTCACCTTAAATCAAACTCCATGTTTTGAAGGTTTTAGAATATCTGACTTTCTTCTTCTGATAATATCATACACAGCTGATTAAACAATATAAGGTTATATGCAGCAGTGCCACCAAATTCGTATCTTGGTGTGAGAGACAGAAAATAAAAAAAAAAAAATCTGAATTAAGAGCTTTGTATTCTTGGCTCAGCCTTTTCTTTATCATCTGTCTAATCTTGAATAAGCCCTATAAAATTTCTGAATTTCAGTTCCAAAACAAAACACTGCAAAGACTGACTTAAATGACCTAACATGTTCCTTCTAACACTGACATTCTTTGATTCTACAAATAGGCATTTTATTATTCAAGAATATCTTCCCTTCTGGTAACTTGCATGAACTGCTTAGGAATAATTTTAGTTCTTTCAGCTAAAATTCCATATTAGATTTAGCATTAGACAAACACCCAAATGCTCCATTTAGATGTCTTAATGACAGAATTCTGGCAAACTGTTGAATATGTGGGTTGTTGTTACTCCATAAACACTCAGATCACTAGACATTTTGATGATGTGCAAGGCTGACTCTGGGGGCATAATTGAGCTGTCATTGAGCACTGTCAAAATAAATGTCTAATCACACCATTCGGGAGGTTGACTGCGGGATTCTGAACAGAACCTTTTACGCCCTTAAGTAAAACCAACAGAAAAGTCTTAGCCCTCCATTTAAATAGCTTGTGGATTTGCAGGAGCTCACCGTATTTAATGAAAGCTTCAGCAACTCAAAATGACTTGTACTTATCCCTCACCATCTACCAGAATGCTGTTTCCCCCCACTTTAAGACCATCTGTAACCGAGATTGGAAGTTAAAGGAGATAAAAACCAGTGAGTTAAAGCCAAGCTCAGTCATTAGAAGAGCTTTTTCCCCTTGCAGTTAGCTGCACATGTGAATAATCACATGCAACCTCAGGGTAGAAAACCTGTATCACAGTGAATAATGAATGATTTAGTTCTAATTAAGAAGTTTCCTTTTAAAAAGAACAAGTGTAACAGACCTCTTCTGAATTAATTAAAGTTAGTTTGAAAATGTGGTTTTGTTGAACACATTTGAACGGCTTCTCCTTCAGTTTTGGGGAGTCCTTGATACTGACTGTTTGGCCTCCCAAGGTTTATTTCAGAGCTCCCACTTCCCGTAGATGTAGAGTCGGACGTGGAATATCCAAGTGACAAGTTCCAACCAGGAATTTTGCTTGCTTGTTTGTTTTTGGTGTTATAGTTACCTGAGAGATCTCTCCAGAGGTTTTCAGTATCAAGCGTGGAGTGTTTGATGAGCATATCCTATTTTACCTATTATTTAAAGATAGTTTGAATTTTTTGCACCTTATTATGACAGCTTCAATATTGTTTACAGAGCCATTCCTGCTTGCTTCTGTATCAGTTAACAGAGTATGACTGATGCTTATTTTCCAAGTCTTTGTTTTCCAGAGCAGTTCTACACATGAAAGCCCTCTGCAGAATAGCAAGATTATTTACAGTGCAAAGTTTTAGTTCATTTTAGGAATTATTTACTATATCATATGTATGCTTGGGCATAAGCATGCTGTCATACTGTTGAGTGGAGCTAGCATGATTCAATGTCTAAAGAGTTTTCGTAAATATTAATCTTGCACATACCATGTTATGTATGGACAGTGAACATCTGGCTTAAATATCTGATGCTTGTATATATAAAATACATATATTTTTCATTTTCATTAGACATACACACACACACACACACACACACACACACACACACACACACATATAAAAGAAGGTGCCTTTCATTTAGACACAGGATTCCAGTGGTTAGGTATACAGGGAGATATAAAGGTCTGGACAGTGGGTACAACTTTCAGTAATACCTAACAGACTATTACAGATGATGAAGAACTTTCCGTATATTACCCCACATGATTATTAGGACAGCTGTGAAGATGTTAGGGCAGGTATGATTACGCCTACTTGTAGACCTAAAGACCAAGGTTGAAAGCACACTGTAAACCCATATTCATGCAGTAGTCCCAGAGCAGTCATTGAGAACCACCTCTCTTGAAATCTGGTGTAGTGTCCTTTTTATACAGTGCAGTAAATTTAGGTTGGTTGGGGGTGATCTGAAAAAGTATAAAATCCCCCTCACTTCTTTTGCATATATGAGAGTTGCCCCTATTCACAATCAGTAAGATTTAATTTTTACCTTCTAGAATCGCCTATGATGAAGAATTTGGAAATGAACATACATTCATAAAAGAAAGCTACCTAAGTATTGTGGATGTGTTATATATAAACATATACAAAATATCTGGGTAATTTACCATGCATAATACATGAATATATATCAGTTAGTCATGAATATGTATAGGTTGAAATACACTCATGTGAAAAGTGATCTGATTTTTATCTAGCCTAGAAAGACAGGAAACAAGTTGGTAAGAATGGAATCGTTTCTTGACTCTCAGGAGTTAGGACCTCAGAAAGTTATCTGTCCTCCCGTGTTCACTGGAGTTTGACATCAGTTCTTGTTTAAATGTTTGATGGAGTTCACTGATGAAGCCATCTGGTTCTGGGCCTTTTTTTGTTGGGAGGCTTTTTATTACTGATTCATAATATTTGTAGGTATATTAAGATTTCTGTTTCTTCATGATTCAATCTTAGTAGGTTGTGTATTTCTGGGAATTTATCCATTTCTTCTTAATTATCCAATTTGTGTGTAATTATAGTAGTCTCTTAAATTCCTTTATGTTTCTGCAATATCAGTTTTACATCTCCTCCTTCAATTTTGACTTTATTTTAGTCTTTTTTTTTCTTACTTTAACTAAAGGTTTGTCAGTCGTACTATCTTTTCAAGAAGAAGGTCTCAATTTCATTGATCTTTTCTAGTTTTCTAGTCTCTATTTCATTTCATTTTTCTGCCATCATCTTTTTATGTCTTCCTTCTGCTAATTTTGGACTTGGTTTATTCTTTTCCTAATTCTTTGAAGTGAAAAGTTTAGCTCTTTATTTGAGGTCTTTCCTTTTTCTTTAGATATTCACTGCTATGAACTTCCCTCTTAGAAATGCTTTTGCTTCATCTCACACATATTGTGTGTTGTTTTTGTTCTTTTTTGTCTCAAGAAATTTTTCGATTTCCTCTTTGATTGTTCAGGAGTGTTATTTGATTTCCACATATTTGCTAATTTTCCAGATTTTCTCGTATTATTGAGTTCTAGTTTCATACTCTTGAGGTTGGAAAAGTTGCTTGAGATGATTTTAATCTTCCAAAATTTGTGAAGACTTTTTTTGTGAGCTAACATGTGATGTACACTAGAGAATGCCCCATGTGCACTTCAGAAGAACATGTGTTCTGCTGCTGTTGGATGGAACATTCTGTATGTATCAGTTTGGTCCATTTAGTCTGAAATGTAGTTCAAATCCAGTATTTCTGTATTGATTTTCTGTCTGGATGAGCTCCCCTCTGTTGAAAGTGGGGTATTGAATTTCACTACTGTTATTACATTGCTGTCTCTGTCTGCCTTCAGATCTGTTAACACATGTTTAATATATTAGGGCTTCTGATGTTGGGTGTTTATGTATTTACCATTGCTATATTCTCTGTATGAATTGACTCCTTTATCATTATGTTGTGACCTTTTTGTCTTTCAGAACAGGTTTTGCCTTCAAGTGTATTTTGTCTGGGAGAACTACAGTTCCCTGTGCTCTCTTTTGGTTTCTATTTCCACAGAATATCTTTCCATCCTTTCTCAGCATACATGTGTCTTTAAAGCAGGAAGGGGTTCTCTAGAAGCAGTGGAGAGTTGGGTCTCGTTATTTGTTATGTGTCTTTCCATTCTGTGTCTTTTAATTTGAGATAATAATTCATTTTCATTTAAAGTAATTACTGGGAAGTAAGGACTTACTGTTGCCACCATGTTAATTGTTTTCTGGCTATTTTGTAGCTCTTTTATTCTTTTTTTTCTCTTTTGCTGTCTTTTCTGATTTGATGATTTCCCATGGTGGTTTCCCATGCTTTGATTTATTTCTTTTTCTTTTGTGTATCCACTATAGGTTTTCCCTTTGTGATTACTATGTGGCTTATATAAAAAATTTTATACTAACAATCTGTTCTAAGCTAACAGCTTAACCTTAATCATATACAAAAACTATCCTTTTATTCATTCCCCCACATTTTATGTTTTTGATATCATAATTAATGTTTTTTTGTAATGTATATCCATTAAAATTATTGTTGGTATATTCTTTTAATACTTTAGTCATTAACCTTTTTACTAGAGTGATGTGATTTATATACCACCACCACAGGACTCAGATATTCTGAATTTGAATACATACTTAGCTTTACCAAAGAGTTTTATACTTTCAGATGTTTTCATGTTATTAATTAGCATTCTTTCATTTCTTCCTAAAGACCTCCTTTTATCATTTCTTGTAAGACAGGTCTAGTGGTATTGAACTCCTTCATCTTTTGCTTGTCTGAGAAAGTTTTTATCTCTCCATATCTGAAGGAGAGCTTTCCCAAGTAAAAAAAAATGTTGTTTGGCAATTTTTTCTTTTAGCGCTTTGAGTATATAATTTCATTCTGTCATGATTGCAAGGTTTTTGCTAAGAAATCTGCTGATAATATTATGGGAGTATCATTGTAAGAAATGAGGCTTTTGTTTGTTTGGTTCTCTTGGTCTTTGACTTTTGACAGTTTTATAATAACGTACCTGGGTGAAGTTTTCTTTTTTTGGGTGGGGAGGGGCATAAAGTTCTCTTTGAGTTGAATCTGTTTGGGGACCTATGAGTTTTGAGTACTGAGTACATGCATGTCCATAACTCTCCCAGATTTAGTAGTTTTAAGGCCATTACTTCTTTAAATATGCTTTCTGCCCTTTCTTTCCCTCACTACTTACCCTGGGCCTCCCACAGTATGAATATTGTTATACTTGATAATGTTCCATAATTCTCATAGCCTTTCTACACTCTTTTTTTTTGTCATTTTTCTTTGGATAATTTTAAGTGACTTGTCTTTAAGTTCACAGATACATTCTTCTGATCATTCAGGTCTCTTACTGATGTTCTTTATTGCATTTTTTTTTTCATTTCAGTCATTGTATTCTTTAGCTGTAGAATTTCTGATAATTTATTTTTTATCATTTCTAGACCTCTCTTAAATGTCTCCTTTTTTCATGTACTGTCTTCCTGATTTCATTTAGTTGTAGGTTGCTAAACTTTCAATGAATCTTGGATCACTGAAAAAATAAAGTAAAAAAAAATCTAAAAAAAAAAATAAAAATAGGGCGCCTGGGTGGCTCAGTGGGTTGAAGCCTCTGCTTTCAGCTCAGGTCATGATCTTAGTGTCCTGGGATCAAGGCCCGCATCGGGCTCTCTGCTCGGCAGGGAGCCTGCTTCCTCCTCTCCCTGTCTCTCTGCCTGCCTCTCTGCCTACTTGTAATCTCTCTCTCTGTGTCAAATAAATAAATAAAATCTTTAAAAAAATAAATAAAAATAAAAATAATGATAAAACTGCTTGTCAGTGGGGGGAAAAAACTTTTGGAATTTTTTTTGTCTAGTAATTTGTAGATCTCCATTTATTTGTGGTTGGTTATTACAAAATTACTGTGTTTGTGTGGTGGTGTCATGTTTTCTTGATTTTTCATGTTTCTTAGAGTCTTGTATTGATGTCTGCATATTTGATGAAGGAGTAACCTATTCTTGACTTTACAGAGTGGTTTCAGGGGGGATACCCTTTTACCTCTGGGTTGGTGTGAGGCTGCCAGCTGGCTAGAGTGTGGTGATTCCTGCTCCAGGAAAGGGCCCACCCCATAGTGTCCGTGTAGCTTAGACAGCTGAGGTCAGCATCAGTGAAGCGTCAGTGATCCTCAGGGCCAAGGCTGTGTGTCTCTACCGTAGTGTTGAGGGCTGTTGGGTCTTCAGCGGTGATGGCTGCTGGGAACTTTGATGTTTTTCTCCCAGGAGAGCTGTCCTGGCAAAGAGCTCCCCCCTTGGTGCCAGATCTGCTCCCAGGCACCCTCACAGTGGTGATGACATTGATGTCTGCTGTGCATGTGCCCATGGGGCAACCTTGGATCTGGGTTCTGGAGAGTGAGTGCTTGTGGAGTGACAGCAGCTCTGGACTTACCTAGCTCACCGAGGTGGGGGTCGAGTGCCCGAGGCATGATGGAAGTGGAGCACCCGCAGCACCAGATTCTGAAGCACAGGTGTGTGCAGAGCAGCCGCAGAGCTGGGCTCGGAAGCATGGGTGCACATGGAACATCTACAGCTCTGGGGCCTAGGACGTGCAGGGGGCTTGGAGTGGCAGTCCTGGTCCTGGAGCAGTGCAATAGCCACTCATTCCTGGGGGATGTAGCAACCTTTCTCTCTCTGGGAGATGAGTGGCAGCAATGGCTGGTGGCTTTCTCAGTCACCAAAGTTGCCCGTATTCCCTACAGAGCAGGCTTCTGGAGTCTGTGCCAGTCAACACTGTGGGGTCCTCCATTGTGAGAGCTATAGCTGAACCATGGCTGTCATCAGAGCCTCCAGGGTCCTGCAGAGCAGGCCGCTAGGGACCACAGTGGCATTTGCCACGTGGCTGACACTGAGAACCTCACCGCTTCTTTGTTCCTGGCCATCCCCAGACACCTCAGCTAAACCAATGTCCTTGGCAATCCTTAATGTAGGTAATTCTCCATGTTGTGCTCCACCGTGGTCTTGTACGTGGACTACGAGCTTTCCCAAAGCTGTTTTCAGTTGCAGATAGCTGTCTAGTTGTTGTTTTATGTGAGGGGAAGATAGCTGATGTTACCTACTCTGACATCTTGCTGGCGTCCTTAACACTTCTTTTCTACTCTGTTCTCCCTGACATTGCCATGATCTGTCAATCACTCATCTAGTCCTTCCATCTTTCTAGGCATTGCTGTTACAACCCGCTTGATTAACCTCATTGACTTCTCATTATTTGCAATATACTGTATGAAAATCCTAGTCTTGCACATAAATCTGCATAATATAGTCCAAACCTACCTCTCCTGGCTCAGGTCCCTCTCATTATTCCCATCTATGGCTCTCCTTCAACCCATGACTTTCCACCAAAATCACATGGGCGACGGCAAATTTAGTCACCCTGTTTCCATAGAATCCTCTTCTAATTCTCTTATTAAGTTTGTCTTCCTGAAAGATCCAGTTTACACACCATCTCTTATGGGAAATCTTCCCTAATAACTCAATGGAATTCAGCATACTATTTATATGTTGTCACATCATTTTTTTGCAACTTTCTCGTATTGATATTCTCTTTGCCCACTTTGTCCCCCTCATACCCTGAGAGCTCTCTGTGCAGAGGAACTATGTTTAATTCTTCTGTGAAGTCCTTGCACAGAGCACAATGTAAGGTGTTATACATTCCACTGCATAGTTTACTGAAACAATAAGAGGTCATGGAGAAGGCAAAAGAAGCTAAATTTGTACTTCCATAACTCACAGATGTCAGGAGAGGTGGGAAACTGCCATGAATATGTATGAAAACATCCCGGCCTCAATTTTATCACAGCTCCCAGGATGAGCTTCTCTCTTGTTAGGGCCCAAGAGTAATGGGGAAGGGTAGTGTATCTGCACGGAACCTCACTAGCCTGGAATTCATGAGACCTAGGCTTAGGTCCCCCGAACTCATGCACTAGCCAAGTGACTTCCCTCGTCTTTATCTATGGTCATACATAAATGAAATATATAGTTGGTAGACATTTTTGTGATGGCATTTGAGGGTTTTTAGAAGGATTGAACTCAAGTTTTCCAGTG
This sequence comes from Ailurus styani, assembly GCA_002007465.1. Lineage (NCBI taxonomy): Eukaryota > Metazoa > Chordata > Mammalia > Carnivora > Ailuridae > Ailurus > Ailurus styani. The sequence goes on from LNAC01001101.1 coordinate 381,337, forward strand.
TATTTAGAAAAAATGGTAAATTATTTAAAAAGCAAGTTTGTGTCATTTTGCATGGGAATTTGCTTCAAGTTGACCTCTCAGATAAAGTGATTTTTCAAGTTCATGAATTTAATGGTGCCTTTTCTCCTGGAATGAATTTCCAGGTCTTTCATAATCTCAGCTCTCTGACATGTGGATGAATTGCCATGGCTTGCTACTATCTATACAAACATCGGCATCAACCCAAAGATTTCTTTAATCTACTTACATGTAAGTTGCATTTATTATCTTGTGCAGTGGTTCTCAACCGTGGTTATACCTGCAGAATTTAAAACAAATACTGATGCTTGGGTGCTAGGGCTAAAGATTCAGTGTGAGTTGGTCTGGGATATGGCCTATTCATCATTATCTTAAAAGTTTTCTGCTTTAGGGGCCCTGAATGTTGTAGTCGGTTAACTGCTGACTCTTGGTTTCAGCTCAGGTCCTGATCTTCAGCTCCTGAGACCGAGCCCCACATTGGGCTTAGCACTCAGCAGGCAGTGGGCTTGGGACTCTCTCTCCCTCACCCTCTCTGCCTTGGCCCCACATACTCACTCTCCCTCCCTTTCTCTCTCTTTGTCTCACAGATAAATAGTCTTTAAATTTTTTTTTCCAGTTTATTCTAATGTGAACCTAAATTTGTGAACAACTTTAGTGTTTTGTAATGAGGGCAAATATAAATATAAGGTTTTAATGTATACTCTTTTAAGTTTGGGAGCTGTTGCTGGTCATATACAGCTGGTTAATACAGGGATTGCTGTATAGTAAATAGACTCTCACTTATCAGATATACTAACACTTTATAGAAGAAAGATCATCTTAAGGTAATTATAAAGAAAAAAATAAACCTTTCAGAACATTGAACCATGAGGATATGTCCCACCTTTTCAATATTACACAATCTTGGTTGATGGTTAGAATGAAATTTTGGAGAATCTGAAAGATACTCTAGTGTAACAAAATGATATTTGTACAATTTTCATGTTCAACATATCTCAGTGAATTTTAGTGACTAAAAATCAATAATCCATGGAATATATATATATATATATATGATTATTCCATTGCCAAGACTGCTTTATTAACTGAAAGAACCAGGTCCCATTAGATCTGAAAGTCATGCCACCATCTGAAGAAGGCTCCAGAAGCCAGTATTGGAATGTATTTATCCCCTCCTATCGTGGCTGTTCCATCCAGCAGAAGACCTCCCTTGTCACGTCCCCAGTCCAGGGGGGTCAAGTGCACCACAAGGGAGATATTAACTGGCCTCTTCAACAGTCGTGATCCACAGTAAAAATTCTCTTTGATGCAGTAGATTTTATTCAGACTCATTTACTATCCACATAACATTTGGCTGAGTAGAAAGAAGTGTTTACAATTGTAATTTTTGCAGCACAGAAAATGCTGTGTGCTTTGATTAATCCCAGCTTCTTGCAGGCACGCCTGTATAATATTTACATCTCTGATTGCCTATTTGTGAAAATTAGCAGCTTTTCTATTGTATTAGCTAATCCCACCCTCCAACATTGTCTGAGATAGCTTAACTTTTTTCTCAGTTGAAATATTTTAATTTATACTTGATTTTGTGGCTTCATTTATCCTTTCATCCTTTTTGGAATTTAAGTTCAGTTAAAAAAATTGAATTGGTTCTTATTTATTTGTCATCAAACACCTCTAAGCAGAACATGCATTATTAGCCACCTATCTGAACAGATGTTAACAAATCTAGTATTGACTCTTAATGATTTCACCAGTGAGGAGGTTTACCCTACCATCAAATGCAGTCCTTTCCTAAAGAGTGGTTAGTATTTTTTATGAAGTGGAAGCATATTTTCCAGTAATTTTTTCATTATTATTTGTCTATATCGTACACGTTTCAGCAGTAGTTTTAATAGTGTGAACTTGGCAATAATAGAGAAGAAGCAACTTGAAATTCCAGACTCTTAACACGTGTCTTTCAGACTAGGACCTAAGCACTGTGAAGATATTTATGTCATCCTCGTATCTGACATCGAATGTGCGTGTATTTCTCCCTGTGAATACTAAACACATGAGCAGAAATTGTTGTAAACTGAGGTGCTCGATGATGATAGCCTCCAAATGGCCAGCCAGCCATCTGGGTCTTTTCGATTGTCCTAATGGCATCATACAAGGTAGATGGAGGCACCACATGAAGATCTCCAGGAAGCTCTTTGCTTCATCTTAGGTAATAGCTTTCAAGGTTTTGGCAAAATCATGGAACTCTTCAATTTTAAATAATTTTCTGAAATTTTCTTTTCCAGTGATTGATACAGTAAGTGATAAGGCAATATTTCTATTTTGTCAAAAACACTAAAACAGTGATTTATCTTAATGTGTGTTAGGTATTCGGTACCTCTTATTTCCGAATCTACACAATAAATTCCTTTTATAGCTTAGAACTGGAACGAGACGGAAAATTGTTTCTCTTTGTAAACTATGCGCTCTTTTTCATCAGATAAGAAGAGCAAAACTCATCTTTATCTCCTCTCATCTTCTATGTGGCTTTTCATTTAGATGTTAAGCGTTGAACTTATTGATTTTATCTTGATATGTAAATTATACATGTTCAGTGTATAATTTATTTTTGATTTATTTATTTTTTTCAGGAATTTTATTTTAATGAAAATATTACCTAACATTGTTTTTTAGTTTCCCTGAATGTCATAACTTTCATATAAACAAATATTTTCTAAAAGAAATCCTATCTTTTTTCAGAACATACTTTTGTTTCCTCTTCATGTATTTTGAACATGTATTTGAGGCCACTGAGAACTATTTTAAAAACATAGGTTTTATTCCTTGGTATCCCATAGCTATAGCAATGATAAAGTTGGACATTTAGATTGATTTTAATTATTCACTTCTAAAGAGTGGTTATAGTGAATATCTTTGTTGTAGCTAAATCTAACTGCACATCCAATACTATTTCTTTAGAGTACATTTTCAGAAGTGGTGTTACTTTTTGAAAGGATACTAAAAATATTAAGGCATTTGACTTACATGTTTAAAATCCCCATTAGAAAATGTGTGTTCATTTAATGGACCAATTTTACGTATGTCTTGTGTTATAAGTTGCATGAAATATGTCTTGACATACATGCCATACACAAGAAATTTAAATATAAGTAGATAAAGCAATAGCTTTGATACTTATTATATAATAGGTTGTTACAGTTTTAAGGATATTTCCAAAAAAATATTCTGGTGAATCTTTATTGAGTCTGTTCCTAAAGTAGTTTTTTTAAAAAGGTGCAAAGAACAGCAGCTCCCGGGGGCTCCATCCGTTAAGTGTCTGCCCTTGGCCCGGGTCATGATCCCAGGATCCTGGGATTGAGCCCCACGTTGGGTTCCCTGCTCAGCAGAGAGTCTGCTTTTCCCTCTCCCTCTGCCCCTCACCCCGCTCATGCTCTCTCTTCCTCTCAAATAAATAAATAAAATCTAAATAAATACATAAAATAAAAGATGCAGAGAGCAAAGTATTTAAATTTCTAGATATTGCAAGAGCACATTAGATTCTTAGTAGAGAACTGTCGATATGATCCAATGAGGTAATTGGAGAAGTTGCACGTTTGTTTCATATAAGCATATGCTGTCTTATAGGAAAGCCACGTTGGTACTCCTCTCCCCATGGGCCCTTCTGCTGGTGCCTCCCATGGACTGAATGAGCCCAAGTTACAAAGCAGAGGAGCCCAAGCAGTAGCTGCTTTGTGTTCCCCCACTTGAGTGTGCAGAGAGGGTGTGAAGGACACAGTGATGGGAGTGGGGCAACCAATGTCTGGCACTGTATGGATTCTCATATTTTCCTCCTTACATTCCTTTTTTCATGACTGCTTCTAGACTGACAAAGATCATGTTCCTATTTGAAATGCCTTACATATATTTGTATATGATTTCTACTCTCATGGCTGTTATTTTCAGTGAGACCTTGAAAATCCTAATCACTTGAATTTGCATTGATAGAACTCATTGTCTATAAAAATAAGCTTAAGATATATATGTACATATATGTGTGTTATGTATCTAATATGTTATATACTCTAAATATTTAATAACCTAAATAATAATATGGAGCCCCAATATATAAACTAAGGATAATATACATACTACTAGTTACTTTTATATTATGTATTATGTTACTGTTTGCAGTGGAAAAGGAAATAAGGTTCAGTTTGATGACAATTTCTGTTATGTGATGAAGCTTGCACATCGTACCCTAGTAGATTATTATGTTTATTTATAAAATAAGTGAAATTATACATTAACAGCAACCCCTCTAGCAAGATCTACCTACCTATTCATCTTTATGATTTACCACAAACTCATACATTATTTTCAGATGAAATTTTTCAGAAAAAGAAAGCAAAAGTTGGCAAAATAGAATCTTTCTTTTTTTAAAATTCTTTCATTCATTAATTTCTATAATTAACATACACTCATATTAGTTTCAAGTGTACAATATAGTGATTGAACAATTCTGTAATTTACTCAGTGCTCATGATGACTGGTGAACTCCTTAATCCCCATCACCTATTTCACCCATCCCCCACCCACCTTCCCTCTGGTGACCAGCAGTTTATTCTTTGTCATTAAAAGTCTGTTTTATGGCTTTTCTCTTTCGTCCCCTCTTGTTCATTTGTTCTGCTTTTTTAAATTCCATACGTGAGTGAGATCATATGGTATTTGTCTTTCTCTGATGTATTTCACTTAGAATAATACTCTCTAGCTCCATCCACATTGCTACCAATGGCAAGATTTCATTCTTTTTAATGGCTAAGTAATATTTCATTGTATATATGTACTGTACCTTCTTTGTCCATTCGTCAGTCGATGGACATCTGAGCTTTTTCCATAATTTGGCTATTGTTGATAATGCTGCTGTAAACATTGGGGTGCATGTATCCTTATGACTTAGCATTTTTTACCCTTTGGGTAAATACCTAGTAGTACAATTGCTGGGTTATAGGGTAGATTTCTATTTTTGACTTTTTGAGGAACCTCCATACTGTTTTCCAGAGTGGCTGTACCAGTTTGCATTCCCACCAGCGGTTCACCAGAACTCCCCTTTCTCACATACTTGCCAACATCTGCTGTTTCTTGGCTTGATTTTAGCATTCTGATGGGTGTGAAGTGATATCTCACTGTGGTTCTGATTTGCATTTCCCTGATGATGAGTAATATTGAGCATCTTTTCATGTGTCTGTTGGCCACCTGTATGTCTTCTTTGGAAAAATGTCTATTTGTGTCATCTGCCCATTTTTATTCATTTTGGGGATTATTCATTTTGGATTATTCATTTTGGGGTGTTGAGTTTTATAAGTTCTTTATATGTTTGGAATACTAACCCTTTATCAGATATGTCATTTGCAGATATCTTCTCCCATTCTATAGGTTGTCTTTTAGTTTTGGTGATGGTTTTCTTCACTGATCTAGAAAGACGTTGCTACTGCTGATGTCAAAGAAGTTACTGCTTGTGTTTTCCTCTAGGATTTTTATGGTTTCAGGTCTAACATTTGGGTCTTCAATCCATCTTGAATTTATTTTTTGCATTTGGTGTGAGAAAGTGGTTCGGTTTCATCCTTTTGTATGTTGCTGTCCAGTTTTCTCAACACTGTTTGTTGAAGGGACTATCTTTTCCCCATTGCATATTCTTTTCTGCTTTGTTAAAGATTAATTGGACCATATCATTGTGGATTCATTTCTGGGCGTTCTGTTCTGTTCTGTTGATCTATGTGTCTTATTTTTGTGCCAGTACCATACTGTTTTGGTCACTACCACTTTATAATATAACTTTAAGTCTGGAATTGGGATCCCTCCAGGTTTACTTTTCTTTTTCAAAATTTCCTTGACTATTTGGGTTCTTTTGTGGTTCCACACAAATTTTCAGATTTTTTTTTCTAGTTCTGTGAAAAATGCTGGTGGTATTTTGGTAGGGATTACATTAAATGTGTAAATTGCTTTCGGTAGTATAGATATTTTAACAATATTTGTTCTTCCATTCCATAAGGATGGAATGTCTTTTTATTTCTTGTGTCATAATTTCTTTCGTCAGTGTTTTATAGTTTTCAGAGTACAGGTCTTTCACCTCTTTGGTTAGGTTTATTCCTAGGTATCTTATTGTTTCTGGTGAGGTTGTAAATGGGATTGATTATTTAATTTATCTTTCTGCTGCTTCATTATTTGTGTATAGAAATGCAACAGATTTCTGTACATTGATTTTGTATCCTGCCACTTAACTGAATTCATATATCAGTTATAGTAGTTTTCTGATCAAGTCTTTAGGGTTTTCTATGTACAGAATCATATCACCTGCAGATATAATTTGGATGCCTTTTATTTCTTTTTCTTGTCTGACTGCTGTGGCTAGAACTTCCAGTACTATGTTGAATAAAAGTGGTGAAGAGTGGGCATCCTTATCTTGTTCCTGATCTTATATGGGAAGTTCTCAGTTTTTCACCATTGAGTATGATGTTAGCTGTACATTTTCATATGTAGCCTTTATTATATTGAGGTATATTCTCTCTTACTTTGTTGGGGGTTTATATCGTGAATGAAGGCTGCACTTTGTCACATGCTTTTTTTTTGGCATCTATTTAAATGATAATATGGGTTTTGTCCAATCTCTTATTGATGTGATATATCATGTTTACTGACTTGCAAATATTGGACCATGCCTTGCATTCCAGGAATAAATCTCACTTTTTTGTAGTAAATGATATTGTTTTCAATGTATTGTTGGATTCAGTTTGCTAATATTTTGTTGAAATTTTTATATCTGTTGTCCATCAGAAATATTGGCCAGTAGTTCTCTTTTTGGTAGTGTCTGTCTTTATCAGATTTTGGTATCAGGGTAATGTTGGTTTCACAGAATGAATTTGGAAATTTTTCTTCTTTTATTTTTTGGAAGAGTTTGAGAACAGGTACTAACTGCTCTTTAAATGTTTGGTAGAGTTAGTCTGTGAAGCCTTCTGGTCCTGGACTTTTGTTTGTTTGAAGTTTTTTGATTAGTGATTCAATTTCATAGCTAGAGGTTGGTCTGTTCAAATTCTCTGTTTCTTCCTGATTCAGTTTTGTGGAGGTTATACATTTCTTCTAGCATCATCTTGTTAGCATATAATATTTTATAGTATTCTCATAATTTTTTGTATTTTTCTGGTGTTCATTTTTATTTTTCCTTTTTTGTTTCTGATTTTGAGTTCTCTTTTTTCTTTTTGATAAGTGGCTAAATTTTTATCAGCTTTGTTGTTCTTTTCAAAGAACCAGCTCCTAGTTAAAAATAAATTATTTCTTTAAATCTTGAACTTTATTTTAATCAATTAATTTGATTACATTTTAACTGTTGGTTGAAGTTTTATTGTTGACCCCTTGCTGTTTTCTTTACTGAAAAAATGTGGATGATGGCAATGCCTAGGTTGACTTTAAAGATTTTATGAGGTAATGGAGAGGAGCAGCAAGATGGCGGAGGAGTAGGAGACCGATTATCATCAGGTCCCAGGAATTCACCCAGAGAGCTATCAAACCATTCTGAACACCTACAAATTCTACCGGAGATCGAAGAGAAGAAGAGCAGCAAGTCTAGGAACAGAAAATCGACCACTTTCTGGAAGGTAGGACGTGCGGAGAAGTGAATCTGCGGCGACGGGAAGATAGACCCCGGGGGAGGGGGCCGGCTGCCGGCAAGGGAGCGAGCAGCGGAGCACAGACTCGGAACTGTGAGAAGTCGGCTCCACTGAGGGACGTCGCCCCAGAGACCAAGCGGGGGGTGAAGCCCCTGCAGGGACAGTGTGGTCTCAGGACCCACGGGGACACAAAAAGACCAGGGGTGTCTGAGCGCGACCGAGCTCCCAGGTCTCAGAAGCCGGCGGGAGAGACGGAGCTGAGCTGAGGTGTCTCTCAGCTCGGGGTTACCTTGGGCTGGGATCTGAAGCTCAGCCGGGCCACTGATCTGTGAGCGGGGACCCCACGGGCGGCAGACCCGGAGAGACTCACCTTCCTCCTCNGAGATTCTAAACGGGGCCGGCCAGAGATAGAGACACTCAGTCACAGGCCGGGTGAGCTCGGAGCGCGGCCAGAGACCAGG
>LNAC01001102.1:0-42538 GCA_002007465.1 Ailurus styani
TCACAGACCTGTACCCCTTGGGCAAATAATAAAAATAAAATTAAAAAAAAAAAAAAGAGATATATTGCATGTATTTTATTATTAATAATTTTCAAAATTTTCACATATTTATGTATTTTATCAGTTATGCACTTCCTGCAATGATTGCTCAAGTCATAAAAACATTTAGGGATTAATGGTCACAAGAAATTTAAATAAAGAGTTACAATTAAAATATGGTCATCAATAGAAGAATTTTAAGGATAAAATATGTTCTCTTCATCTAAGTGAAAAATTTGTTAAAAGGGAAAATAAATTATTAACAGCTGCTAACTATTAAAGACAGCTTGATCTTTTATTTTAAATAGATTATGGGGGTAAAGTGCTAATATATTTGAATTCCACTGGCCGTATTTACTAAGATGATATTGCAGTTTCACTTAATAATAATAATATTTACAACCTTTGGAAAGTATAGTTCTTGAAGCTTTATAAACTTATGATAAAGAAGCATATTTTAATCTAATCATATTCAAGGAAGAATACACTTTTACAAAATCTTTTAATGAGTCATTTAATTATTCCCCTACCTTGTTATCCCTATATAGTTGTTAATTTTAGGTGTTCTTTTTTTCCCCCAAGTGCTTTAATTCTACTCATTCTTAAAAAGATTGGGCGCCTGGGTGGCTCAGTGGGTTAAAGCCTCTGCCTTTGGGTCAGGTCATGATCTCAGGGTCCTGGGATCGAGGTCCGCATCGGGCTCCCTGCTCAGTGGGGAGCCTGCTTCCTCCTCTCTCTCTGCCTGCCTCTCTGCCTGCTTGTGATCTGATCTCTCTCTGTGTGTCAAATAAATAAATAAAATCTTTAAAAAAAAGATATATAAGATTCTACTATTTTTTAAACTACCTCTCATCACCACAGGTTAGACAATAGCGTTCAGGAGAAAAATTCTATTGATCACTAGTATTTGTGTTATTCAGGGATAATACAGGATCTATTTTATCTCATTAGTATGTATTTTCTCACCAGAGATGCATTTTTCATTATTTGTATACATTTTGACATAGACACGTACTCATTCTCTCACACTATTAATATTATCTACCAGTCTCAAATAACTTTGCAAATCTACAGAAAAATTATTATCTCATATTGACTAGAATTTAACTTCCATCAGAAAAGGACTTTGACTGTCTATTTTTCCATCCTATCAAAGTTGCCTATCAGGTACAGGAGCTATTTAAACATTTGTTGAATATATAAAATGAGTCAATGACTATTTTATTAAAATATTTAAATTAAGACACCCAGAATGCTCATTGAGAATCTCCTAATATTTAGTTTTATCAACTTTAAAATGATAATAACTCAGAAATACTATTGCCATACATTAATAATTGGGGATATTGATTCATTCACTTGATGTGGTTTAATACTGCAGAAACATTCATTTTTTTCAATAGGTATTAAAACAAAAGGTAGACCTTCAATCTCAAATGCTAAAAGAACAAATAGTTGGAAAGAGTATTAAAAAATGTAAGTGTCAGAGAGAGAAGTCTATTTTTTTTTTGAGATGAATTCTTTTTTCACAGTAGTCGGTTAAAGCTGTCATTTTATCTCCTGAATCTCTTAGAAACACAACAGAAAGGTTTTGGTTTAGTCCTGAAGATTAATTTAGATAGCTCTGAAAGTAAGGCAATAATTTATTCTCTTAATAATTCTCTACAAAGTGTTCTTAATATTTCATATGTGCTTCACTCTTAGATATTTAGCATTTTTTCATATTCCAGAAATTACACTCAAAAGTAATAGATTGGCAATTTTCATTTGAATGAACCACATAAAACTATTTTGTGGTTCCTCTGAGGAGCACCTATTCTGTAGGTGGCTTAATGATCCTTTAAAGTGTGCTCTCAGTTGACTTTTCATATTCACTCTCCTTTAGTTTTGGAAAAGTTTACATCCAAACTGTTTCATTTCAAGATTTTTGAGTTAAAAGATTTTCAGAAACAATGTAGATCAAAAAAGTTAAGAAAAGTCAGTAAAAGGAAAGCAATGAAAATTATCTTTAGAAACTAGAGAATTTACTTTCTGAATTAAATAGACTTCTAAGACAAGTCTTCTGTGGGGGGAGAGAGTCCCTGGTTGCCATGGTAACTGCTCTAAAAGCAACGTGCAGAGTCAGAGTCAAAACCATCTTTGAGAATTAAACAAAAACAAACAAACAAACAAAACGACTGGCCTCCAAAAGAGGCTATAGGACAAACTGAGAAAAATCACGTTTACAAAGCAAAGCAATATGATGCTCAAAATTAAATAACATCAAAATTTCCTCTAGTCGGGCGCCTGGGTGGCTCAGTGGGTTAAAGCCTCTGCTTTCGGCTCAGGTCATGATCTCAGGGTTCTGGGATTGAGGCCCTCATCGGGCTCCCTGCTCAGCGGGGAGCCTGCTACCCCCCTCTCTCTCTCTGCCTGGCTCTCTGCCTCCTTGTGATCTCTTTCCTTCTGTGAAATAAATAAATAAAATCTTAAAAAAAAAATTTCCTCTAGTGACTTGAAACAATATTCATTTGAGTAATGTTTCGTGTGTCTTTTCATGTTTTTTTGCTATTAGTTCTTGAAAATGAAAATTCAATGTTCCTTTCCCCTGACTTTCTTCAGTGGCTGATTTTGTTGGCAAACACAGGAGTCTCTACAAAATTCAGACAAAGGAGGAAGGTTAATTTGACTTCGGTATTTTTTTTAAGATTTTATTTACTTATTTTTACACAGAGAGAGAGAGATCACAAGTAGGCAGAGAGACAGGCAGAGAGAGAGGAGGAAACAGGCTCCACACTGAGCAGGAAGCCCAATGTGAGACCCTGAGATCATGACCTGAGCTGAAGGCAGAGGTTTTAACCCACTGAACCACCCAGGCGCCCCAATTTGACTTCAGTATTAAATCCAGGGACCTTCCTCTGTTCTTGACCTCCTGTTCCATAACACTATTGACTGTGTCTTGCCTCTTGAAATTCCTCCTTTGATTTCACCAAAACTCTACTCTGCCCCAGCTATACTTGTGGGGTTTTGTTTGTTTGTTTTTGCCTTTTTTGGAAGCATTTATTTCTTATGTTTTTCTTTTAATCCTGGGTATTTTCCAGAAAAATAAAAATCATTGTTACTCATGTGATCTTGTCCCCAGATTATTTTTTATTTCTAGTTGCTTACTGAAAATGGAAATTTTATATGCTACCTCAGTTATTCCAGTATCTACAGGTCTTTGAGATTGGTACCTAAAACCTTTGAATCTTTTTTTTTACCACCTCTTAATCCTGGCAGCTTTTTCTTGAGGGGAAGGGGTCATATTTCATTGATTTTTATTTCATTGATCTTTATCTATAAAAAACTTTGGGGCTAAATTTAGAGTTACTTTGCTCTAGAAAGGATTTACATTTCCTTCAGCCTGAGCCAAGGAACACAATGAACCTGGGACTATTTAACCAATCTAACAGGTAGTTCTATAAAAGTGAAACAATTGTGGTAATTTCTCTTTGTTTTCTTATTTGCTAGTTTGGATTCTTTACATTTTTTATGTTCTACTTTTATTTCTCTTCTCCTCTGTCTACTTGGTATATTTTGACTGTTCAATGTAATTTCTTTTTATCAGGCTCTCCTCAGAAACTCTGTTCAGACATCTCTTTAGATCAAATCTATGTGGGTAATTTCTTGTGTTATCCATACATCTTAGCCCTTTAAGCTAAATTTTGGAGCTCGGTATTTCATACTATCTTTCATTTTATTTCCCCCCTAAGATTTATTTACTTGAGAGAGAAAAAGAAAGAGAGAGAGAGTGATGGAGAAGGCAAAGAAAAGGGGAGAGAGAAAATTTCAAGCTGACTCCCCACTGAGCTCAGAGCCCAACATGGGGGTCGATCTCCTGAGCTCATGCCCTGAGCCAAAACCAAGAGTTGGACACAACCAAATGAGCCACCCAGGTGCCCCATATTATCTCTCTTTCTATAACCTAAGTGAAGGTCAGAATATTTTAGCAGCTAACGAAATATACAAACTTTAAGAATATACTTGAACTTTACCTTTCCTAAGAAGTTCCTAGTTGTCTCACACTAGGATCAACACTGCTTGGAGTATGTTTCATTTACAAGAGGGAATACTCAAAGGTTATTCAATTTACTAGGTAACCCTGCAATCTCTGCTTCTACCAGAGACAGACATTCCCTTTGGTCATTCCCTATTGCTCTAATTTCTTCCTCAGTCATTCCTATTATGCTCCATTATAAAAAAAGAAACATAAGTATGTAAAATTAGTTCCTCTCCAGGTTTAGCGTAATAAAAGTAAATTTTCAAAATTTTGTTGTTTCATTTTACTTCAGGATCTTCTATTTCTTTCTTTGCTCACAAGTTTTGAAGTTCCTTGCATTGGGTTTACCTTATAATTGCATTTGGTACTGTTATTAAATAATTTTCACTTATTTGTATATTTTGGGTTTTTTAAACTTTTGTTTAGGTATTAAGTAAAAGGAATTTTGTAATAAAGATTCAATCTTCCATTTATTAACTCAAATGTTTATGTCTTAATGAATTGTCTCTACTATTGGAAATTTATAAGAATGACTTCAATGATGAGTTAAAGGAACTGCTTCAAGTTTTTTTCCCATCATTGTTCTCAGTACTCTCTCTCAGTCGATGTGTCATTAAAATTGTAAAATTTATTACATAGAATGACTAAAACATAGAAAGATTATAGCTCCAAAACTGATTTAGTTCAAATTTAAAAATTGAGTATGTACAGTATGTTAAGCATTTATCTAGGTACTGTGTCTAAAGAGTAAATAAAATATTATTCATAAACACCTTATATCAAATCCAAGCCTTGTCTCATTTCTTATACCTATTATCTAGTCGTTAGGCAGAACAACAAAGAAAATATGCCATTGTAATATTTTCTAATATATAAAAATAATTTTGATTAAGAAAACAAAAACTGATATGCGATAAAATCTGATTTGTCATAGATACTAACATATTTGGGATTTGGTAGAATTTATTTGGAATTTTTGAGATTTGAGAATCTACTTAAAAGAATTTTTTAAATAGATGGTTAACCATTGCATAGGCCAAGAACTTTAAATTTTTAATATTTGGTAGACTATTCATAGAGTTGTAGGCTCTCCTTAATCTCTTAGATTATGTTAACCTAATTTTGACCTACAATTTTTTTGTACATTTTTTTTAATGTAACATGGACTCACCTTTATTTACTTTATTCTGTTTGAATGCTATGCTCTGGCTCGGTTTTATTCTAAGAAAATACGGAGGTGGAAACATTTAGTTACTCCAACAAGGAATGGCCGCAGACTATTGCATTTGGATAGTAATTTACTTACTTTTTAATTTGCTTATCATTTCCTTCACTTTTAAGCTATGATCTCATATTTCACTGAAGAGTGTACTTCTTTACCTACACGCAACTTGTTCCATAAACTAATGCTACTTTATGGAGTGGGTAGGGAAAGCTGAGACGATTCTCTGACACTGTGTTGGTGGGAACATAGCATATGCTTATGACTTCCTGTCATTACTTTACATTTATTATCTTTGCTGTATTGAGTTTATTCATGATCAAACAACAAGTATTTTTTTTAAAGATTTTATTTATTTATTTGACACAGAGAGAGAGCAATCAGATCACAAGTAGGCAGAGAGGCAGGCAGAGAGAGAGGAGGAAGCAGGCTCCCCACTGAGCAGGGAGCCCGATGCGGGGCTCGATCCCAGGACCCTGAGATCATGACCTGAGCCGAAGGCAGAGGCTTTAACCCACTGAGCCACCCAGGCACCCTCAAACAACAAGTATTATCTAGATGTAGTCAATCCTCATTATTCAAAGATCCTGTACTTAAGAAATTTCCTGCTCACTAAAATTTATCTGCAATCCTAAAATCAATACTCAAATTGTTTTCCCAATCATTCACAGACACATGCAGAATAGTAAAAATTTTGAGTCATCCCATCAGCATATTCCCAGCTAAGTTTAAACAAGGTGATGCTTTGGCTTCTTGTTTCAACTTTCACACAGAAATGGCCAGAAGATGGAGATGATAGTTCAGTACAGTATAAGAATTTCTGGGTCAGGGGATAGTTAGATGGTTATTTGAATCCCTACTCTGGCACTTGTTAATGGGGTTGCCTTGGGAAAGTCACTTAACACCTCTTAACTTAGTTTTCTCTTTTGAAAAATAAAGAACTAGAATCTACTAGAATTTATTTGTAGGATTTAATATGTGAGATATATTACCCTAGAAGCAAAGAATGACTCAGCATTCATTAATTCAGTGTTTTTAATGACTATAGAACATATTATGGATAATGAAAATTGATTGTATGTACTTACATACACATGTTAAATATAAATGTATTACATATACACATATACATATTATAAATATATGCTATATTATACAATTCTACACATATATATTTCTAACACCAATGCTTTTTTGTCAGAGAGTGAGAAATAGTCTCTGATTTTCTGTAAGAATCACTTTTCAATAATCTGCCCAGAAAAATTTAAAGTTATTCTAAGTATAACACTGGAAGTTTTATATTATCTGCCTTGACCTCTCACCTAGGATCATCTCTGTAATTCTAACCACCTACTGAACTCTTTTACCTAAATGTCTTACAAGGATTTTATGGATTTTCATATCTAAAGCCAGACTTAAGACACTGCCAAATTTTATTATTTATTTATTTTTAAAGATTTTATTTATTTATTTATTTCACAGAGAGAGAGAGATCACAAGTAGGCAGAGAGGCAGGCAGAGAGAGAGGAGGAAGCAGGCTCCCTGCTGAGCAGAGAGCCCGATGCGGGCCTCGATCCCAGGACCCTGAGATCATGACCTGAGCGGAAGGCAGAGGCTTTAACCCACTGAGCCACCCAGGTGCCCAAGACACTGCCAAATTTTTAAGCATTGCTTATTCTTCAACAAATTCAATAGCTTAGTCGCTACCTAAATATCTGTACTATAAAATGTGATATAGACCTTAATATCATGGAAAATAGGAATGGACATAAACAGCTTTGAGGCAGGTCCTGGTACTTCCACGTACTAGCAGCTTGACTTTAGGCCCATCACATGAACTCTCTGTTCATTAGTAACCTCATTTATATCTATAGCACAAATAATATAAGTAGCAAACTTTATGTTTTGTGTGATTATGTGTATGTAGATATGTATAAGAAACTATAGAGTGCCAAAGACATAGTGATTCTTATTATTCTTTTTAAATATACTGTTAATGGAAATGTAAATTGGTGCAAACACGATGGGAAGAAATATGGGGCTTCCTTATAAAAATAGATCTACCCTACAATCCAGCAATTTCACTTTTGGTTATTTTTCTGAAGGAAAGAAAAATGCTCATTCAAAAGATACATGCAAGATTACTTACAATAGCCAAGACAGGAAAAAATCTAAGTGTCCATCGATAGATAAAGAGATAAAGAAAATATACCACGTTTTATATATTATAAATATATAATATAAATATACTATATATATTTTATACTATATACATATATATATGGACACACACACACGGAACACACATACTCACACACACACACACACACAATGGAATATTAGTCATCAAAAAAACAAAGAAATTCTGCTATTTGCAGCAACATAGATGGACTATAAGAGCATTTTCCTAAGTAAAATAAGTCAGAGAGAGAAATACAAATACCATATAATCTCTCTTATATACTGAATATAAAAAATAAAATAAAACAAATTTTTTTTGAAAAAAATTAAAACCCAAGCTCATAGATACAGAAAAAAGATTTGTGGTAGCAAAAGGCAGGGGAATAGAAGGGGATGGAAGGAATGAGTGAACTGTTTTTTTGGTTTGTTACTTTAAATAAATTGAGTAAAAATTAAGAAAAAATACACTTATAGCTCTCTAAAAAGTCTGTCTGTACCAATGTACATTTCATTCCAGTTTTGTATACAACTTTCCTTGGAAATATTTGCTTCTACTGTTCTTATGATATTGCAGAATAAGAACTCAGCAGTATAATAGAATACAGCACTAGAATCAAGATACTTAAATTTAACCCTGCTCTTTCATCTATTATCTGTGATATTTAATTCTATACACAACATTACACACAATGCCTGTCACATTGTATATGTCAGATTGCACTGACTGAATAAAGTTAATTTTCCATATTTCAGTTCCTTAATTTATCAGAAGTACATTTTTGTTTAGAGATTGCTGTGTGAATAAATTAGATAATGAATATATATTAAATATCTACAGAGTGGCTAAAGGTGAATAACCAGGCATTAACCGTTTTTACTGTTATAGTTATGTAAATTAATCATATGGGTGATTTACCCAAGGAATGAGGCAGGTATAATGCTATAACAAAGGAAAAGTTTCTGTAGATGTTACCTTTGGAGGTAGCTGAGATATATTAAACAATTATGAGTTAATTGTTGAAAACTCATGCTAAAACCAGTCTGTTTTCAAATTGTTTGTCATTTTCCATCTTGAATCACTAGCCTTCTTCACTGCACTCTCCGTTAAACTTTTTCTTAGTTAATTTATTGTTTAATTATCTATTGATCATCTCCTTTGTCCTTGACTTTATACTAGATACTGATAAAGTACTCTGAAACTAAGTATTCCTACCTTTTGGGATCTTCCTGCTTATTGGGAAATACAGATATTAAGCAACAGATCAACTAATTAAATGAAAAATTTCAGTGTGCTAAGTACTACAGTGACACAATATATAGGGTTCTATGAAATGGTAAAAATACAAATAAGAGGGGCTGTTCTTGCCCAAAAAACACACAGCAAGTGAGTAATGGAATTTTAATCTCAATGCTATGATTCCAGTAGTCAAATTGTTTCTGCCATAGTAGGCTCCCACTCTCCATACCTTTAAATTAAAATTTACCATTAACTTTTTAAATATACTTCTAGATTCTTTAACTAATCTGGAATTATTTCTCTTTATTCTGACATTTTTATAAGTGTTCTTTATATTAACATAGGGTTATTAATCTTGATTTTTCTTAGAATACTTTTTTGTTTTAAATTCAAACAGTATTTTATTTTTTTAAGATTTTACTTATTTATTGACACATGGAGAGAAAGAGGGAGAGAGAGAAAAAGCAGTGAGAGCAGCAGAGGGAGAGGGAGAAATAGGCTTCCCACTCAGCAGGGACCCCGATGCTGGGCTCGATTCCAGAGCCCTGGTATCATGACCCGGGCACAAGGCAGAGCTTAATAACTGAGCCACCCAGTTGCCCCTTAGACAATATTTTAAAAAGTAATTCTTTATCTATTCTATCAGTTGATGAGTTTTCATAAATAATTTTATTCCAAAGTAGACACTTTAATGAAATTAATCATTAAAAAGAAAGCAATTGTCAGGAAAAGACATGGAGAAAAATGTAAATGCATGTTACTAAATGAAAAGGCCAATCTGAAAAGGCTACATACCACATGGAAAACAAGATGACATTCTGGAAAATGTAAAACCATGGAGACAGTAAGAAGGTTAGTGCTTGCCAGAGTTTGGGGGTGGGAAGGAAGAAGGAAGAGGGAGAAAGCAGAGGATTTTTGAGGGTAATAAAAACACTCTGTATGATACTATATTGATGAATACATGTCATTACACATTTGTCCAAATCCACAAATGTACAACACCAGGAGTGACCTCTAATATAAACATGGACTTTGAGAAATTAAGATGTGTCAATGTAGATTTATTGATTGTAACAAATGTACTACTTACATGGGGAATGTTCATATGGGGGAAGCTACCCATGTGTTAGGGCAAAGGGTCTAAGGGAAATCTTTGTACCTTCCTCTTAATCTTGCTATGAACCCAAAACTACTTTAAAATTCTTTAAAAAATCATGTTCAGTAGTTAAATATACAAAAGATTATCATCTCAGATTTTGAACATTTCTAAAACAAATATTTGTTTGATCATATTGGGAAGGACATTTCAAATACTGTTAATAATTTTCAAACCATACCAATAGTATAAATTTTGAAGAAGAAATTAAAGTTATTTTACAATATTCATTTTTTTTCCAGAGGAACAGTTTGCAGAACAACAAAATTCAATAATTTCTATTTAGCTAATGACTTCTGTTTAAATCACCATTAAAATTAATTTCAAGTTCAGTATCCATGAACTTTCAGTGCAGTTAGAAAAATTCACAAATGGGGTGCCTGGGTGGCTCTGCCCTCGTCTCAGGTCATGATCTCAGGGCCCTGGGATCGAGCCCCGCATTGGGCTCTCCATTCAGCGGAGAGGCTGCTTCCCCCTCTCTCTCTGCCTGCCTCTCTGCCTACTTGTGATCTCTCTCTCTCTCTCTCTCTGTCACATAAATGAATAAAAATCTTAAAAAAAGAAAAATTCACAAATATTCAACATAATTCTGAAAACTGCGAAAACTCATTAAAGTCTATTGAGCAATTGGAAGCTTCTGGAAGGAATAGGCAAGCTTTTGCTCCTCTTTGTGTGCACTAGTATAATGGCAACTCATGTTAGATAGTGAGGAATTGTGCAACATAACAAGAGTATCTGCCCTAGAGAACTTTCATGTGCAGAATTTCATGAAACTAAAGAATGAAAGTTCTTGGAATAGAGGCTTACTCTTGATAATATGCAAAAAAAAGTAATATCTGATTATTTTTAAACATTATTTTTAACTTGATAAATGATATGTTTATAAAACTGAAAATTTTCTAGGCTTTTATTGGTTTCATTTGGGGTGTTATTTTCTTTTTTTTAACTATATCTCCACAATTTCCTTTAAAAACTGATTAATTACACATATTTATGATATATTTATTAGCTATTAGCACAACTCATTTACAGATTTTAGCCATTCACAGCTTATATCAACTAACTTCTTATTTATTAATGCAGTCAAACAAATTTCTGGAGTTTTGTAGGTAGTGTACATAGAAATTTTATTTATCATTTCTTGAATCTCTGCAGGATTCTGCATGATGTTTTCCACTTAGTTTTTTCCATATGGGATGACTTTTTAAAGTCCCTCATCCTTTGCATATTTTTGGCTTCCCTAATATATTTAAACATAAATTTAATAAATTTCAAAGTGTATAAATATAATTTTTTATAAAATTATTTTTATTTTTTATTTATTTATAATTATTACAAAATTATTTTTAAAATAAATGTGTAAAATCATTATAAAATAACTCATTCAAGCTCCTTATGCAGTGTGTAACATGATAATAAAAGCTGATACCTACATTTTAATTTCCACATAATCAGTATTTTATAAATACTTCACTTATTGATTAACTTAATCTTCACAACAACCCTTTAGTTAAGAAATATATTATCCCTATTTTAAAAATGAAAAACAAAAACTGTGATACAGGGAATTGGTGTAACTTCCTCAAAGATGGACTAGTAAAGTTAGAAACTGAACCCAGGCATCTTATGTCTTCTGTTTTCAGCAGTTTGGTAAACACTCAGGGAAATAGAGGAGAACTGCAAGATAGTTATTTTAAGTTTAATGGGTCAGGAAGACAAGCATTTATGCTTAATGAATACAAATAAAATAGCATACATAAGAGAAAGCATTATGTTTAATGCTAGGATGTGTGATAGAGAATATAGCAAATTATTTTCATGAGAGCTAAGCAACAGGATTTTTTTTTACATCGATGAACATTAATGTCCATAACAATCCTATGAGGTAGATAAAATTATCAACCTTTAATAAGTGAAGAAATTGAAGTTCATAGAATAAGTAATTTACACAGGGCTAAACATCATCAGTAAGAGATGATGTTGTAGTCTAAGCTTGCATCTGTGTGTCTCAGAGTATATGTTCCCTTATTATAGCACGCAGAAGAGAGGAACATAATAAAAGGGGGCCTAGAGAAAGATGGGCTGGGACTTTTCCTTGGTCTTAAACATGGAGAAGTTATAATAGATTCAAAAGTGAGAGAAGGGCATTCTAGAAAAATAGGAAGTTTTGAGAGCCAGGCTGAGGTGTAGAGAGAGGTACTGGAAATTTGTGAAGAGGAGGATGAGGCTCAATCAGACTTTTTAAAAAATAGAGTAGTCTAGATTACATTGATTCTATTTGAGCAAAGAAGTCCGCTAAAAGACTCTAGACTAGTGAATTAATAGGCAAGAGACCTTTGGTGTCAGAAACAGTAAAGAAAGGTACAGACGTATAAATTACATTCATCCTGATAAAATCTTACTTCAATAAAGCACTCTCCAAATGCACATTCATATAATATACAGACCAGATTGAACATAAAAGAGAATAATAAAGACTGGATTATTTCAAGTTAAGTTTAAATACTTATTACCTAAAAGCTGGTAGTTTCAGTAATTGAAATAGATAAGTTAGAAGGAGAAAATAACTTGTGAGTAAAAGTGACAATGAAATCCATGGTAAACTTATTGAGATTGAGGTGATATTGAGATAACAAGTGGAAAAAAAAGGATTTAACCAGATCCAGGAAAACATACAGAACCTAAATCATATCCAAAGCACATTCTCCAAAGTTGAGGTCTTAAGAAAAAATGCCATAGATGGAGAATAATATCCACCCGAACTTCAGAAATATCCACAACTAAAATGTGGGAAGAAAAGTCAACAAAGGAAACTGAGTAAGAAAAGTCTGAGAGGCAGGGAGGAAACCTGAATAGGATACCGTCACAGGAATCATGAATATGAGGCTTCTGCAAATCCTAGTGATTTGTTTGTCTCATGTTTCATCCAGCAACATCTGGATTCTTTGAAGGTGGAGGATGAAGACAGCAGATATAATATAAAGGATCTAAAATTATCTTTTTCCCATTTTGGAAATGCAGTTTAATATGTCAAGATGCACTAGTACTAAGTACTTAGTAAATTTTTGTTACTAAAGTTATAATATATATATAATATATATATATTATATATATATAAAAGAAACTTGAACCATTATTGTGCAGGCAGAATTCACTCATTAAGAGAAGAAAAAAGGGAAAAAAATAAAGGAAACCAATCTTTATTGAGCAAGGACTATATTCTAGGCACTATGAACAATTCTGAAGAATTGCTAGGGAAATACAAAGTAGTATTTATTACAAACTTATTGCTATTAATGTTATGACTAACACCATTCTTCATTAGCTGCAGGAAAACTGAACTTAATAATAAAATAAGGGAAAAATATATATGGTATTATCACCCTACAAGGTGGAAAATTGAACCTCGAACTGTAAAGCAAATTAACTATTATTTTCTGAGTAAGTTCTGCCATATTAATAGTAAGACAGATATATAAAATGAAGATAAAAACTATATTAATTATCAAGCATCAATAGCGATAGCTTTGCTTTATGAATATTTACAGGAAAAAAGGGGGAATAGATTTGACCATATTCAAGTGAAATGTTCTTAAAAGATTATATTAGAGATCCCAGAGATATACCTGAACTTTAAGTACACACACACACACACACACACACACACACACACAATCACATACTCCTCTGGAAGAGATAAAACTGAATTTTATGTCACTTTGTTTCAAGATATTTGAATTTCTAAGCAACTTATAAATATAATTCAGATTATCCAAACTTCTCACATTTATTTTTCTGTACTCTTTAAATCTTGGCTCATCTTAAATAGTATTCTACATTTTTTAAAAAAATTTTTTAAAGATTTTATTTATTTATATGACAGAGAGAGATTACAAGTAGGCAGAGGAGGAAGCAGGCTCCCTGCTGAGCAGAGAGCCCGATGCGGGCCTCGATCCCAGGACCCCGAGATCATGACCTGAGCCGAAGGCAGAGGCTTTAACCCACTGAGCCACCCAGGCGCCCCATATTCTACATTTTTTAAAAAAGATTTTTATTTATTTATTTGGCAGAGAGAGAGAGAGAGAGATGGAGGGAGTGAGAACACAAGCAGAGGGAGTTGCAGAAGGAAAGGGATAAGTAGGCTCCCCACTGAGCAGGGAGCATGACCTGGGGCTCAATCCCAGAACCCTGGGATCATGACCTGAGCTGAACACAGATACTTAACCAACTGAACCACCCAGGTGCCCAAGTAGTCTATTTTTTTTAGGTTAAATATTCACCAAAATCCTAAAAATCAAATCAAAGGATTCAAATATGTATGTATTTTAAAATGATCCTAACTTTTCAAATATAAGTATTATATAAAAAATATGTGTATATAGGTAAATATATTTATGCAAGCCAAATATATGGATGTATATATCTATATCTATTTCTACACTCAGACTTTTGGAATGTAAGGTAAAGGTGATGCATTTAGATAGGCACACTTAAATTTTCTCTCCCTCTGAACTATTGTGGAGATAAACAAACAATAAGTTTCATATCTGCTTGTAAAAGAAATGTAGGATAGACAATCATTGAAGAAGAGTATACTAGGCATTTTCACATACTGCCTCACTAATAAGGGCACAGAAAGTGTAAAATGGTAAGATTAAGCATCTCAGTTCTTCACTTTTTCCCACACAAGCATTATCTTTTATTACTATAAAAAACAAAACAAAAGAAAACAAAAACACTTGCTTGGGGCACCTGAGTGGCTCAGTGGATTAAAGTCTCTGCCTTTGGCTCATGAGGGTTATGATCTCAGGGTCCTGGGATCGAGCCCTGCATCAGGGTCCCTGTTCAGCAGGGAGCATGCTTCCTCCTTTCTCTCTGCCTGCCTCTCTGCCTAATTGTGATCTCTCTCTGTCAAATAAATAAATAAATAAATAAATAAACAAACAAATAAATAAATAAATAATCTTTAAAAAAACACACTTGCTTATTTATTCTTAATTAATGATTAATATAGTGTCATAAGAGTTTTAGGTGCACAATGATTACATAATTGTATAAATTACCTCCCCAGTGCTCATCATGATGTGCACTCTTAATCTCCCTGTCCCCCTCCCCTCTGTCATCCACCAGTTTGTTATTGATATTTAAGAATCTGATTTTTTGAAATAAAAATAAAACATCTGCTTTTTTGTACAACTCAATACCAAAAAAATGAATAATCCAATTAAAAATGAGTGAAGACATGAACAGACATTTTTCCAAAGAAAACATAGATGGCCAATAGATACATGAAAAGATGCTCACTATCACTAATCATCAGGGAAATGAAATTCAAAACCACAATGAGATATCACCTCATACCTGTTAGTATGCTTAAAATCAAAACTTCAAGAAATAACAAGCTTTGGCAAGGATGTGGATAAAAAGGAACCCTCATGCTCTGTCAATGGAATGCTAACTGGTATAGCCATTGTGGAAAACAGTATGGAGATTCCTCAAAAAATATTAAATTGAACTAGAATATGATCCAGTAATTTTACTACTGGGTATTTACCCAGAGGATATTAAAACACTAATTTTAGAAGATATATGCGACTCTACATTTATTGTATCTTTTTTTTTTCCAATAGCCACAGTATGGAAGCAACCCAAGTGTTCATCCATAGGTGAATGGACAAAGAAGATGTGATGTGTTTTATATATAATGGAATATCACTCAGCCATAAGAAGGAATGAAATCTTGCCATTTGCAATAATGTGAATGAATATAGAAGTTATAATACTAAGTAAAATAAGTCAGAGAAAGAAAAATACTGTATGACTTCACTCATGTGGAATATAAGAAACAAAACAAATGAACAAAGGAAGAAGAGGACAAAACAGACTGAAAAATGCCTATTAGATACCATAATATCATTTAGTCTGCATAGTTTGCTTCTTTATTCTTTTCTTCATTTTCAGTACTGTTTTCTGACAAATAGATAACTTCTGACTTTATAGGAAATTCTTTGTAGTGAATAAACAAAGTATTTTAATAAATTTGCTTAAAATTTAAATATAAAATATTCTAAATAGTTGCTCTCTTTTATGTTCTAAATTGGATTAACTTTAATATTGCTGGAAGTCCTATCTGTATCAGACTCAGAAAATTAATGATCCATAAACAAGTATTCCAAGTCCAATATTTAGGTCACCAGACAATGACCCATTTCTTAGAGAACCACCTAATATTATACTATTTCTAATTTTTTAAATCTATGTAGCACTCACTTATGAAAGTTTCTCTCTATATATTACATGCATAAAGAGACAAACTGTAAGGGGAAAGAACACATTTCTATTTTATAAATTTACAATTCTCAAGTCTCTTACAAATGAGAAAGACATTGATTTGCACTTACCTTGCAGTTCTGATTTTGACTGTCTGCAAAAACTGACATGATATTATTGTGAAGTTTATGTCAAAATGCCATCAAAATGTATACAGGCTACCCACTATTTAAAAATCATTTTTAAATATTTACATCAAAAAGCAACAATAACAACAAATTTGTTGAGACTATGCAGTGTCTTTTTGAATATTTCATCACAGTTGCATACTGAGATAAAAGGAAAAAGGCCGGCAGCTAATCTTTCTTGAATAATTTGTAATTCAGATCCACCTGTGTTAGGTTAAAAGAAATATTTCCATTTTTCCATTTGTTTGAACATTTTGAAGAGTAGACAAGATATTCTTTTGACCAACAAGCTACTAGGGACTTTAATCATCACCTTTCTTCTTCCCGTCTATTACTTTTATTTATTTATTTATTTATTTATTTATTTATTTATTTATTTATTTATTTATTTAATTTCCAGAGCATTCTTTCATGAATTACTTTATCAGTTCATTCAATTAATGAACTTACTATATAGTGGCACAATCCTCGACACAATAAAGGAATAAAAATTGGGGGAAGTCTTAACATATTATATTGGCAATGAGACATATCTAAGACTGGTCAGTCATAATGCCATCACACAGATCAGCCCCTTCTTGCCACCTCAACCTCTGACCAATATCAAGAAGTTATAGTTTATACCACTTGGTTCATAAACTTGGTCCCAGGCCACCCATTTCTCATCACCACTGGTTATATTCTCTTCCTTCTACTTTATCCTTTACCACAGAGGCCTGAAATGCAGGAGCTCACTGTTTTTGTTTTGTTTTTGTTTTTTCCTTTAGGGGTTGGAATAGGCAAAGGGGAAGAAGCTAAAGCTTAGATTTTACAAATTCAAAAAAAGTGATTTTGAATGTCTTTGGTCTAGCCTCTATTTTAGATATCATATTCATATAATAATTATACACAAGCATGCACTGACACAGTCACAACAAATAATAGAGATTATAAAGTAAAAGGGAATAACAGAAGAACCCATTGAGCTCCACTCCAATAAAATGTCCACAAAAATTCTGACATGGGTACCCTTAAACAATAACCCCATTAGCTCCATAGTTCCAATAGCCTAAATAGCCCAAAAATTGCCACAAAAAAAGGCTAGCAAGTTGCACACATAAATAATGACAATATGAAGAAACTGTGAAAATGCCATTAAAGAAGGAGAAAAGTTCTACCTAGGATGATCAGGTAATAACCCTAGAGGAGATAGTAGCTGGCCTACCATTTGATAGAGAGATAGCACAGAGTATTTTCCTGAAATCAACTCCCCACTCCAATCAGGAGGAGAAATAGGGAGGCAGGCTAAACCAAAGTTCAATTTGATAGTCCAGTTGAGTGGGGTATTGATGGAAAAGTATGTGGGGTCAGTTCTCAGGAGAAATTAAAAATGATTTTAAAGGGGTGCCTGGGTGGCTCTGTAGGTTAACTGTCTGCTTCTGCTCCGATTATGATCCCTGAGTCCTGGGATCTAGGCTTCATCAGGTTCTTTGCTCAGCAGGGAGTCTGATTCTTGTTCTGCCCCTCCCTCTGCTCTCCCTCTCTCAAATAAATAAATAAATAAATAAATAAATAAATAAATAAATAAATAAATAAATCTTTTTAAAAATGATTTTAAAGATTTTAGTCTTTTCCTGGAATGCATTAAAAAAATCAGATTTCACAATCAAGATGCCAGATTATCAAAGTGTGTCAAAATTTTGACTTTTTTTAAAAAAAAACTTTTAATATAGTCAAGATTTCTTCTGCTGATACTCAAGTGTTTGATTCTCTCTACATTTTACAACTTAATTTCCTGAGAAGACAAACTGCATGACTTACCTCACATTTTGTGTTGAGCTCTGAGAAGTTACTTTTGCTCACCTGAATCCAATCAGCAGCAGCAAAAGGGAGATTTTAATTTAAGGCTCTCCTCTTAAATAGGGGCTGAGGACTTGGCAGATTCAAGTTGGAGGAATTATGGGCTATGTCAGAACATTATTCAAATGTCCAGTGAAAGTAGCAAGAGACAGCATTAGATGTTACACATTAGTGTGGGAGAGAGTCATAGTTGAGATATTTTAGAAAGTTCTAGGGAAGACCTACACAAAGATTAGGACAAACTAACCTTTGCTTGATGCTAGAGATCATTTTATTTTTTGTATAAAGTTCTGCTTAAAAGAAGAGAACTCCATATACAATTGTTTAAAAGAGTTTGAAAAAGACAACCAGACTGAAATGTTCTAACTTGAAGCTTCTCTTAATATTCTGATGCTCTTTTGGGAGAGTCAGTGAAAAGCATCATTTATAAATTGTGCAGAAAGCACAATAGTTACACAACTTAGAATAATTCATCAAAGGCAAAAATATTGTCTTTCTTACTCTGCTGTAATATTTATGTAGGTAGTACAAGAGGGTACAAATGATTTACCATAATCTGCATTTTCTTTTCTTTTCTTCTTCTTCTTTTTTTTTTTTTTTGAGCTCTTAACCATCTATATCAAATTCTAGCCAATGGATTGTGATTTCCAGACCTACATATATCTGATCCCCTTCTACTACTAAACTTGCTTCTCCAGGTTTTTCCCTCTTTTGCTGATCTTCCCAAGATGTTCACTTCACTTTACTAAATATGAAGCATGCAGAAAAAGAAAAAGAATATTAAACTTGCAGGTTTAAGTAACCAACCAAAGTAGTAAGTTAGCTGTCCAAATAGGTATATGACGAGCAATTGTGAACATCTATGGAGAAAGCACAGCGAATCAGAAAAAATTAAGTTTCCTAATCATGTTAGGTATAATGGCATACGAATATTCCCTTACTAACATTTTTAAGTAAATAGATTTCTCAATTATAGGGGTCAAAGCTAAAAGAACAAGAAATTGTGTTTTATGTTCAAACAAAACAGCTTAGGTTTTAAATGTTAATAATAATTTCAGTTGTCATTTCAGTTGTACAAGAAGTCATTAACTTAATAAGGAATCTCAACAGAAAAACATTTCCCTTTAACCCAGCAGTCTCCCAATAAACCTAATTCACTAAAAATTAGCTGCTGTAATTTATAAGAGCACTTATCAAGATGGATCACTTCTAGATGTAATTACCCTCATTTATTGAAAGTTATGGAAAAAATGTGAAGGAAACTTTTTTTTTTAACTGAAGGAAATATGTTGGAGAGAATTAAATCCTCAGTACAACTATGAAAAATGAATACATTCATTGCTGTATTCAATCACTTTAATGCTTTAATATTTGCTTTTTCTAATTTATATGAATTATCTACATTGTTATATATATATTTTTAGTTCACTCACATCTTCATTGTTCAAGATGTTTGTATACTTTAAAAAATTCTATTCCAAATCCTAGTGTATTTCCTTGTATACACTGATTTTAAAATTGAGCAAGCAAAAGCTGATGCATATATCTTATCTATACCTAAATATATGTAAACACATATTTAGATACAAATGTGCAATGTTATTACATGTTAAGTACTTGGCACATTTAATCAGGCATATGTAAATACTGAAACCCCAAATTTTATCTTAACATTTATGCAAATTGAAGGTGTGTATTCAGTCCCTAAATCTTCACTACATATGGTGGCCTAGATATCTAGATTAACTAGCTCTAATATGACTCTTGATTTCATCTCTCCTCTGCCTCAACATTCTGTGCTATAGCCATACTGGTCTTTTTTTAGTTTCTTGACCTCATAGAACTTGTTTTGGCTTTTGGACTCTTAATGAAAGCTAATTTCTCTCCCTTGGATATTCTTTATGCAAATTTTACATGTCCACCCCTTATCATTTACATCACTCTATGTAAAATACAGACTTCCACCATATCACCATCTACCCCATTTCAGTCTATATTTTTGATAGTGCTTATTAAAATCATAAATTATTTAACTTATGATATGGACAACTTAACTTTTGATGCATATATGTTTATTGTTTATATTGTTCACTACCTATCATCAGTTCAGTGGAGTTTCATTACAATTAAAGCCCTCACAGTGTTTTCATTTTTCTCGGATGAATGCCCAGGGATGGAAATTCTGGATCATATGATAGTCCTGTTCTTGGATTTTTTTGAGGGGCCTCTATACTTTTCTTCATAGTGGCTGTACTGGTTTTCATTGTGGTCAGCAGTGTGCTGTGGTTCCCTTTTCTTCACATCCTTACCAAAATTTGTTTCTTATCTTTTCGATTGTAGTCATTCTGGCAGATGTGAAATGACATGATGGTTTTGGTTTGCATTTCCCTAATGATTGATGATATTGAACATCTTCCCATGTGCCTGTTGACCATCTGTGTGTCTGTTAAGTGTCCACTGATGGACAAATAGATAAAGAAGATTACACACAGACATAGACACACAGGAATACTACTCAGTCATAAAAAATAGAATGGAGGGGCACCTGGGTGGCTCAGTGGGTTACAGCCTCTGTCTTCGGCTCAGGTCATGATCTCAGGGTCCTGGGATAGATCCCCGCATTGGGCTCTCTGCTCAGCAGGGAGCCTGCTTCCCCCTCTCTCTCTGCCTACCTCTCTGCCTACTTGTGATCTCTCTTTCTGTCTGTCAAATAAATAAATAAATCTTTGAAAAAAAAAGAGAGAATGGAATCTTGCCACTTGTGACAACATGGATGGACCTTGAGGACATTATGCTAAGTGAAATAAGTTAGACAGAGAAAGACAAATACCATATAATTTCACTTATATGTGGAACCAAATGAAGCAAATCAAAACCAAACAAAGTAAACAAGCCAACCAAACTCATAGGTAGAGAAATCAGTTGGTGGTTGCTGGAGGGAAAGGGAAGGGGGTTGGCAAAATAAGTAAAGAGAGTCAAAGGGCACAAACTCTAGTTATAAAATAAATAACATGGGGATATAATGTACAGCATGGTGACTATAGTTAATAATATTGTATTGCATATTTGAAAATCACTAATAGATTAAATCTGAAAAGTTCTCATGAGAAGGAAAAAATTCTAACTATGTAACACATGGTAACTAGACTATTGTGGTTATCATTTGGCAGTATATACAAATATAGAATCATGTCATATGTCTAAAAATAATAAAATTCTATGTATCAATAACACAATATTTTTTCAAACTTAAAAAAAGCTCTCAAAGATTATATTTTGACATTGTGTATAAGGGTTAACATATCTCTAAAGCATAACAGTTAATATATAATATGGATTTATGATGAAATGCCAGAAGTATATTTATATATTTTATATATGTTAAAAATTCTGGATTTATATATAAAAACTATTGTGTAGTTAACTATGACATTGAATGTGGAGCCTCAATGGATAAAGAATCAGAACTGAAGAAGAAAATATATCAGAGTATATATTTTTAAATATTTTTATTTTTTACTTTTTAGGGTATATATTTTTTAACTTTTTAAAAATTTTGTGTCTATTTTTTTAAAGATTTATTTATTAATTCCAGATAGAGAAAGAAAACATGCAGAGATGGGTGCCTGGGTGGCTCAGTGGGTTAAAGCCTCTGCTTTCCACTCAGGTCAAGATCTCAAGGTCCTGGGATTGAGGCCCGCGTCGGGCTCCCTGCTCAGCGGGGAGCCTGCTTCTGCCTGCCTCTCTGCCTCCTTGTGATCTCTCTCCCTCTGTGAAATAAATAAATAAAATCTTTAAAAAAAAATATGCAGAGGAGGACAAAGGAAGAGGGAATGATAGAATCCCAAGCAGACTCCCCGCTGAGCACAAAGCCCAATGAGGGGCTCTATCTCACAACCCTGAGATCACGACCTACACTAAAACCAAGAGTCAGACACTTAACAACTGAGCCACACTGGTGCCCCAATATTTTGATTTTTAAAGCATGCTAATATATCATATATTCAGAAATTGAATAAATAAAATGAACTTTTAAAAGCTATGTATTGGGAGGAGGAGCAAGATGGTGGAGGACTAAGAGACCTAAATTTTGTCTGGAACCAGGAATTAAGCTAGGTAGTTATCAAACCACTCTGAACACCTACAAACTCAACAGGAGATCGAAGAGAAGAATAGCAGCAATTCTATGAACAAAACAGCGACCACCTTCTGGAAGGTAGGACATGCAAAAAAGTTAATCTGGGGTGATAAATGGTAAGATAGACCACAGAGGGAGGGGCCAGCTCCTGGCAACTAGTAGAGCAGTGGAATACAAAATCAGAACTTTTAGAAGTCTGCTCCACTGAGGGATATTGCTCCAGAGGCTAAACAGGGGGAGGAGTCCTCACTGGAACAGTGTGGTCTCAGGACCCTCAGGCTCACAGAAAGACCAGGGGTGACTGAGTGTGGCAGAGCTCCCAAGTATCAGAGTGGGGAAGCTGGCTGCAAAGACAGAGTCAAGGAGTGGGTCAAGGAGCTTGGGGTTGCCATAAACTGTGATCTCTGGAGGAGTAGTGCCACTGATCTTCAAGCAGGGACCCCATGAGTGGCAAATGTGGATAGACCCCCCCCCCTTATTCCACTGTGGAGCAGCGCTGGAGCATGCTGCAGGAATCTGATGGGTTTGGAGACTCAAAACGGGGCCATGTGCCAGAGATAGAAATTCTCAGTCACAGGCTGGGTGAGCTTGGAGTACAGCCAGAGACCAGGGAGACATGTGTGATTGACTGTTTTTTTCTGGGGGCTCACTGAAGACGGGAGCCCTGAGCTTTCTCCTCCTCTGGGCCTGAAGATTGGGAGGCTACCATCTTCATTCTTGTCCTCCAAAGCTGGACAGCAAACTTTCAGGGAACAAAAACTACTGAGAGCAAACCCAATCAGATTATTTAGCCTGGCCACTTGCAAGGGCCAAACAATTCCACCTCAGGAAAAGACATTTGAGAATCACGGCAAGAGGCCCCTCCCCCAAAAGATCAGCAAGAACATCCAGCCAAGACCATGTTTACTGATCAATGAGGACTACAAAACACCAGTGCTAAGGGAATACAACATATAGAATTCATAACTTTTTCCCATGAATCTTTAGTCTTTCAAAGTTAAATTTTTTAAATTTTCATTACTTTTTTCTTTTTCTACTTTTTTGGACATTACCTCTTTCCTATTTTAACCTATTTTACCTTATCAATACCTCTTTAAAAATCTTTTTTAATTTTCATTTTTATAGTCATATTCTATCTCTTCAATGTATTTAACCTTATTTTTTGTATACACATAAGTTTTTCTTAAGTTAAAATTTTGGGATAGTTTCTTGTAACAGACAAAAATACACCCTAAATCTAGCATATGGCTTTGTTCTAGTCTCTAGCCTGATCACATTCTCTCTTTTTTTTTCTTTTTTCAACCAACTTCTTATCTTATCAAATCTTCTTTTTAAATCTTTTCTAATTTTCCTCTTTACAATCATATCCCATTCCTTCATCATGTATACACGCACACACACACACACACACACACACACACACACACATTTTTTTTCTTAGAAAATTGGGAGGCAGTTTCTTCTAACAGACCAAAATACACCCAAAATCAGGGTGTGGCTCTGTTCCATTCACCAGCCTTACCATATATATATATATGTAAATTTTTTCCTTTATTCTACCCACAGTTTTGGGTATCTTCTGATTTGGTTGGTGTATATTTTTCTGCGGTTGTTGATACCCTTTTAGTGTTTTGTTCTCTCATTCATCTATTTATCTCTGAACAAAATGACATGGTGGAAAAATTCACTTTAAAAAAAAAAGAACAAGAGGCAATACCGATTGCTAGGGACATAATCAATATGGACATTAGTAACATGGCAGAACTACAGTTCAGAATGATGATTATAAAGATGTTAGCTGGGCTTGAAAAAAGCATAGAAGATACTAGATAATTCTTTTCAGGAGAAATAAAATCCCTTTCTGGAGAAATAAAAGAACTAAAATCTAACCAAGTTGAAATAATAAAAAGCTACACATGAGGTGAAATAAAAAAATAGAAGCTCTTACTGCTAGGCTAAATGAGGCAAAATAAAGAATGAGTAATATAGAAGACCAAATGATGGAGACTAAGAAGCTGAGCAAAAGAGAGATAAACAAGTATTGGACCATGAGGGGAGAATTCAAGAGATAAGTGTTACTATAAGATGAAACAATATTATAATAATTGGGATCCTAGAAGAAGAAGAAAGACAGAGGGGGCAGAAGGTATATTGGAACATATTATAGTACAGAATTTCCCTAATTTGGCCAAGGGAACAAGCATCAAAATGCAGGAGGCACAGAGAACCCCCCTCAAAATCAATAAAAATAGGTCCTAACACCCCATCATCTAATAGTAAAACTTAGAGGTCTCAGTGACAAAGAGGAAATACTAAAAGCAGCTCTAGACAAGAAGTCTGTAACGTACAATGGTAGATATATTAGGCTGTCAGCAGACCTATGAACAGAGACCGAGCAGGCCAGAAAGGACTGGAATGATATAGTGAGAGCACCAAATGAGAAAAATATGCAGCCAAGAATACTATATCCAGGTAGGCTGTCAATGAAAATAGAAGGAGAGATAAAAATCTACCAGGACAAAAAAAAAAAAAAAAAAAAAAAAAAAAAAAAAAAAAAAAAAAAAAAAAAAAAAAANATTTGCAAACTCCAAACCAGCCCTACAGGAAATATTGAAAGGGGTCTTCTAAGCAAAGAGAGAGCCTAAAAGTAACAGAGCAGAAAGGAACAGAGACAATATACAGTAACAATCACCTTACAGGCTATATAATGGCACTAAATTCATATCTTTCAATAGTTACCCTGAATGTAAATGGGCTAAATGAGCCAATCACAAGACACAGGGTATCAGAATGGATTAAAAAAACTAGACACACTGATATGCTCTCTACAAGAAACTCATTTTAGACCCAAAGACACCTCCAGATTTAAAGTGAGGGGGTAGGAAACAATTTACTCTACTAATGGATATCAAAAGAAAGCTGGCATGGCAATCCTTATATCAGATAAATTAGATTTTAAGCCAAAGACCAGAACAAAAGATGAGGAAGGACACTATATCATACTTAAAGGCTCTGCCTAACAAGAAGATCTAGCAATCTTAAATATCTATGCCCCTAACATGGGAGCAGCCAATTATATAAACCAATTAATAACAAAATCAAAGAAACACATTGACAATAATACAATAATAGTAGGGCCATTTAACACCACCCTCACTGAAATGGACAGATCATCTAAGCAAAAGATCAACATGGAAATAAAGGCTTTAAATGACACCCTGGACCAGTTGGACATCACAGATATATTCAGAACATTCCATCCTAAAGCAACAGAATACACATTCTTCTCTAGTGCACATGGAACATTCTCCAGAATAGATCATATCATGGGTCACAAATCAGGTCTCAACTGGTACCAAAAGATTGGGATCATTCCCTGCATATTTTCAGACCATAATGCTCTAAAACTAGAACTCAATCCCAAGAGGGAAGTTGGAAAGAATTCTAATACATGGAGGCTAAAGAGCATCCTACTAAAGAATGAATGGGTCAACCAGGATATTAAAGAAAAATTTTTAAAATTCATGGAAACAAATGAAAATGAAAACACATCTTTGCTCAAAATCTTTGGGACACAGGAAAGGTGGTCCTGAGAGGGAATTATATAGCAATACAAGCCTTTCTCAAGAAACAAGAAAGGTCTCAAATACACAACATAACCCTACACCTAAAGGAGCTGGGGAAAGAATAGCAAAGAAAGCTTAAACCCAACAAAAGGGAAATAATAAAGATTGGAGCAGAAATCAATGAAATAGAAACCAAAAGAACATTAGGAAAAATCAAAGAAACTAGGAGCTGGTTCTTTGAAAGAATTAATAAGACTGATAAAACCCTGGCCAGACCTATCAAAAAGAATAGAGAAAGGACTCAAATTAATGAAATCACTAATCAAAGAGGAGAGATCACAGCCAACACCAAAGAAATACAAACAATTATAAGAACATATTATGAGCTACTATACACCAGCAAATTTGAGAATCTGGAAGAAATTGATGCATTCCTAGAGACATATAAACTACCAAAACTGAACCAGGAAGAAATAGAAAACCTGAATAGATACATAACCAATGAGGAGATTGAAGCAGTCATCAAAAATCTCCCAACAATGAAGAACCCAGGAAGAGATGGCTTCCCAGGGGAATTCCACCAAACGTTCAAGGAAGAATTAATGCCTCTTCTCTTGAAACTGTTCCAAAAAATAGAAACAAAAGGAAGACTTACAAACTCATTTTATGAGGCCAGCATTACCTTGATCCAAAAACCAGGGAATGATTTGATCAAATGGAGAATTACAGACCAATATCCCTGATGTACATGGATGCAAATATTCTCAGCAAAATACTAGCCAATAGAATCCAACAGTACATTAAAAGGATTATTCACCAAGACCAAGTAGGATTTATTCCTGGGCTCCAAGGTTGGTTCAACATCCACAAATCAATCAATGTGATACAATACATTAATAAAAGAAAGAATAAGAACCATATGATACTCTCAATAGATGTTGAAAAAGCATTGACAAAGTACAGCATCATTTCTTGATCAAAACTCTTCACAGTGTAAGGATAGAGGGTACATACCTCAATATCATAAAAGCCATCTATGAAAAATACACAGCAAATATTATTCTCAATGAGGAAAAACTAAGAGCTTTTCCCCTAAGGTCAGGGACACGGATGTATACTATCACCATTGCTATTCAACATAGTACTAGATGTCCTAGCCTCAACAATCAGACAACAGAAAGAAATAAAAGGCATCCAAATCAACAAAGAAGAAGTCAAACTCTCACTCCTTGCAGATGATATGATACTTTATGCAAAAAATCCAAAAGACTCCACTCCAAAACTATTAGAATTCCTACAGGAATTCAGTAAGGTGTCAGGATATAAAATCAATGCACAGAAATCAGTTGCATTTCTATATACCAACAACAAGACAGACGAAAGAGAAATTAAGGAGTCGATCCTATTTACAATTGCACCCCAAACCATAAGATACCTAGGAATAAATATTACTAAAGAGGCAAAGAATCTGCGCTCAGAAAACTATAAAGTACTCATGAAAGAAATTGAGAAAGACACAAAGAAATGGAAAAACATTCCATGCTCATGGGTTGGAAGAATAAATATTGTTAAGATGTCTATCCTACCTAGAGCAATCTACATATTTAATGAAATCCCTATGAAAACACTGTCAATTTTTTTCAAATAACTGACACAAATAATTCTAAAATTTATATGGAACCAGAAAAGACCCTCAAATAGTCAAAGGAATGTAGAAAAAGAAAACCAAAGTTAGCGCCATCAGAATTCCAGACTTCAAGCTCTATTACAAAGCTGTAATTATTGAGACAGTATGGTACTGACACAAAAACAGACACATAGATCAATGGAACAGAATAGAAAGCCCAGAAATAGACCTTCAACTCTATGGTCAACTTATCTTCGACAAAGAAGGAAAGAATGTCCAATGGAAAAAAAGACAGCCTTTTCAACAAATGGTTTTGGGAAAATTGGACAGCCACATGCTGTCCACCCAGCCACCCAGCCATCTCACCCACCTCCCCTCTAGCAACTCTCAGTTTGTTTCCCAAGATTAAGAGTCTCTGATGGTTTGTCTCCCTCTCTGGTTTCATCTTGTTTCATTTCCTCCTCCCTTCTCCTTCATTACCCAGAAGAATGAAACTGGACCATTTCCTTACACCACACACAAATATAGACACAAAATGGATGAAAGACCTCAATGTGAAACAGGAATCCATCAAAATCCTTGAGGAGAACACAGGGAGGAACCTCTTCGACCTCAGCCCCAGCAACTTCTTCCTAGAATGATCACCAAAAGCAAGGGAAGCAAGGGCAAAAATGAACTATTGGAACTTCATCAATATCAAAAGCTTTTGCACAGCAAAGGAAACAGTCAACAAAACTGAAATACAATGGATAGAATGGGAGAAGATATTTGCAAATGACATATCAGATAAAGGCTTGTATCTAAAATCTAGAAAGAATTTATCAAACCGAACACCCAAAGAACAAATAATCCAATCAAGAAAGGGGCAGAAGACATGAACAGATGTTTCTGCAATGAACACATCCAAATGGCCAACAGACACATGAGAAAGTGCTCGTCATCACAGGGCATCAGGGAAATACAAATCAAAACCACAGTGAGGTACTACCCCACACCAGTCAGAATGGCTAAATTAACCAGTCAGGAAAGGACAGGTGTTGGTGCAGATGCAGATGCAGAGAAAAGAGAACCCTCTTACACTATTGGTGGGAATGCAAACTGGTGCAGCCACTCTGGGAAACAGTTTGGAGGTTCCTCAAAAAGTTGAAAATAGAGCTAACTATGACCCAACAATTGCACTACTGGGTATTTACCCTAAAGGTACAAATGTAGTGATTTGAAGGGTCACATACATCTGGATGTTTATACCAGCAATGTCCACAATAGCCAAACAATGGAAAGAGCCCAGATGTCCATCAACAGATGAACTGATAAAGAAGATGTGGCATATATATACAATGGAATACTATGCAGCCATTATAAAACAACAAAATGTTGCCATTTGCAATGACAAGAATGAAACTAGAGGCTATTATGCTAAGTGAAATAAGTCAATCAAAGGAAGATAATTATCATATGATCTCTCTGATATGAGGAATTTTAGAAACAAGGCCTAGGGTCATAGGGGAAGGGAGGGGGAAATGAAACAAGATAAAACCAGAGAGGGAGACAAACCATCAGAGACTCTTAATCTCAGGGAACAAACTGATAGTTGCTAGAGGGGAGGTGGGGGAGATGGATGGGGTGGCTGGGTGTTGCACATTGGAACGGGTATGTGATATGGTGGGTGCTGTGAATTGTATAAGACTGATGAATCACAGACCTGTACTCCTGAAACAAATAATACATTATATGTTAATATAAATAAATAAACAACAATAATAAATAAATACTATGTTTTTATGTGTTTTTAAGAGAGAAAGAGGAGTGGAAGATGGAGAGAATAAGAGGAAACAAACAACAAAAAAAGAAATAACAATAAAGGAGGAGTGAGAAGATGTCTGAGGGTCCTTCAGGGGACATAGAGTAGGAGCCCAGTTTCTGAAATCAGATTGCCAGGACCCAACTCTTATCCAGCAATTACTGCCTTATAAGATATTAAACATGTGATGCATTCTCTTTCTCATTCAACATCTTAATTGGCAAATATTAACACCTTTTTATAGTATAAGCATTTTATATTATTGATGTTATAATTGATTTTATGCAATTTAATTAGACTATGATTAGTTTTCATAATCAATTTTATCATAAAGTGCATATTAATTAAACAATAATTTACAAAATCCAACTTTAAATGCTTATGTAAGGAAGAACCATGTTAGAATTATATGGTAACAAACTCACATGGAGTTTCAATACTAGCATTTGCTAGCTTTATGACTTTAAGGTAATTATTGAAAATCATCAACATTTAACAGGCATGTTAAGAGTGAGCTCTCTTTGTCATGTAAACTACTAGATCCCTGGGTCTATATAACCTTTTAAAATTCTTATTTTCAATTACATACCTAAAGAATTGGTGAAACCATTAGAGGGAAAACTCAGGCTTCATTTTTGGACATTGTAAATATGAGATATCTGTTAGGCATCAAAAGACATAGTTGATTAACAAGCTGGTTGTAGAAGTGAAGCCAAGTGGATGACAGATCAGTGCTAAAGAAGCAAATTTGGAAGTCTCTAACATACTAATGGAATTAACACCCTGGAGGCAGAAAAAATCTCTTATGGAGATATGATAAATAGAAATGAAAAGGGAGGGATGCCCGAGTGGCTCAGTCGTTTAAGTGTCCCACTCTTGATCTCTGCTCAGATTGTTATCTCAGGGTCCTGAGATTGAGCTCCTTGTGTGGCTCCACACTCAGCAGTGAGTCTGCTTCTGTCCCTCTCCCTTTGCTCCTCCCCCAACTCTCTTTCTAAATAAAATAAATCTTAAAAAAAAAGTAAGAAATGCAAAGGGAGCCTAGGATGATGTCTTCAGATACTCAAACATCTAGAAGGTGAGTACGTGAAAGAGAGTTTACAAAGAAAATTGACTACTGAAGTAAGTGGGAGGAAAGAGAGGGAGTGAAGGA
Organism: Ailurus styani; assembly: GCA_002007465.1. Taxonomy (NCBI): domain Eukaryota; kingdom Metazoa; phylum Chordata; class Mammalia; order Carnivora; family Ailuridae; genus Ailurus; species Ailurus styani. Next base: position 30,436 of record LNAC01001102.1, read on the forward strand.
AGCTGTTATGAGGATTACTGTGAGGAGATGAGAAAGTTTTGAGTATGAGAGTACTTTATAAATATAACATGACATACATAAAAATTAGTATTGCCTTCAAAAAATAAAGAGGAGACATTTTGCTAGAGGATCTGGAAGTGATAGAAAAGTTTTACAGGTAATGGATCAGATACCTAAATCTAGCAAGGCGATATTTGTCAGACACAATCATGAGAAGAATACCAATCATTTAAAAAAAAAATAGATACAAGATGTGAAAAATGTACCTTAGCATAACATCCTGAACAAATATTGTGAAGTGACTAAGAAATGTAAAGGAAGCTGTGCAAGATGTCAGGAAACTAATTAGTGGGCAAGACACTCAAGCACAGTTACAGCCCAGACCATAATGTCCTACCAATCTCCTTGTGAATCTCAACACAAGTAATATAATCTCTCTGGGTCTCCATTTATTCACATGTGAAATGGGGATAACTATGGTACCTACCTCCTGTATTCACAGGAGTAATTAAAGTAATATTCAAAAAGTGCTTATCACAATCCCCAGCATAGCACTCAATATGTAGTAATCAAAATGATGGCCACCACTACAGTCAATCAGGATTCAAATCAGGTCTCTAATTCTGGAACTTTGGTAGCCTTATTATGAACTCATGTATTAGTTATATTATAAGACTTTGGAGAACATGTTCAAACCTGGAAATATCTATAAAAATTTGGTAAAATGATGAGTCATTTTAAAGTGAGATTTCACTTTTTTCTAATGACTATAAAATCTTGCATGGTAATTCTGAATATTTCTGTGACACACGCAGACACAGAAATGTTTTATTTGTGTCTTCCCCCCATATGTCCTCATATATAATTACATTGCCTATACGTATATGCCAATAACATGAGAATAAATGACCATTCAAGATTCTTCATGTCTATCACTCTCCAATAAAGGATGGTACCCCAATATATAAAAAATAGTGTAAGTTTGGTAATGGACAGAACTGATTTCAATGTAAAGTACTGTTGACATTTGTTGTACATTATAGACAAGTTATTTGATTGCTCTGAAACTTAGTGTTCTTCCCAATTGTGTATGCCATTATCTACTGATAATGTGCTCACCAAATATTTCATATTTTCTGTAATATTTCCAACCCCATTTCCATTTAAACAGTTACAGTGGGAAATGATGGGAACCACAGAGTTTTCATTTCTAGGCTGAAGCAGAGAGAGATTAGGTGTGAGTTTTAGTGTGAGATCTTTGTGTGTTCCTTTCCCATTATTGCTAGTGTGGAGGCCTCCTCTTAAGAGAGTAAAACCACCAAATACCAGAAGAATTAATACTTGAATTACCTCATGAGCAACAGCTGATAAATCTCCTATACCACTGCAGAATTTTCTTGAGCAAGAAATAAACTTTTGTTATTCTTAAATCACTTATTAACATGGTATGTCTATGCTACCTTGAGAAATGTACTTCTCATCTATGAAAAGATGATGGTTCTCTGGGGTTGCTGTAAATAGACAATGTATATAAATTTTAGACCAGTGAAGTGAGCATGTGTACAAATAATAATTATGAATACTGTTATTAAGAAAAAACTTTTTGACTCTGTCATAGGAGAATTGTTGAACAGTCTTTCATACAATGAAAAGACTATATTTGTATTTCCAATACCACATTACAATATTCTCTCCATAAGCATCATTTCAAATTTTCAAAGATGGCATTGACTGTAAAAAGACAATCTAGAATCAATTGTACCAAGTTTATTTTGACCTAAGCCACATCCCTGTCAAGCATTTTGACTACATGGTTGAAATTATATTCTTTCTTAAGAGACATATTAATTGCAATCCTGAAATTGAACATGAGGTTCAATTTTAAATAGTATCTGCCAAATAGTCTTGATTACTGACTTTGCTGAAAAAAATGAGGACTACGATATTGATTTTAATTATGAAATTTATCATAATCATCAAAACAGCATGCCTAGTATAAATAAGGTTGTTGTAAATGTGTACACCATTTCCACAGCAATTTTGGGGCACCTGTTATATGGGAACAGGCTTCAAAAAATGAATAACAAAAATACAACTGTTGAAGACAAGTCACTTTCTCTCTCCATTCATTATCAGTGGAGTTTAAAAATTCCTACTGGTAAAAACAAGGTATTAACAATTATTCCCATTAGAGAAGTTGTGCCCTATGTTGAAATAAACGTACCTTTTGCTATTTCTTAACACAGATGTCAAAAGGTGTGAGAAAACTTGGATTATAGTAAAGTCTTCTGAGCATAGCAGAGAAAATTAAAAGCTATGCATCTTACTTTCTGTTTCGTAGGACCAGAGGGAATGATTTAAATGATTTAACTTTACCTGCAATATACAATATACTGTGTACATTGTTTCATAAAGTAAAACCTCCAAACCTCAGCTCACTAGACTAAAGCAGATTTACTATGCTAACTTAAGCATGGAATATAACCAGTTTCCATACATCATTTTAGAAATGGCAAAATATTTCCAAAAGAATGAATGTTCTCTACTGTTTTATCAGTAATATGCTACAAGTCAAATAGGACAGTGACATTGCATGAAAATATATTTTTAGAGTGAGGAGCAAGATGGCGGAGGATTAGGAGACCAATTATCATCAGGTCCCAGAAATTCACCCAGATAGTTATGAAACTATTCTGAACACCTACAAATTCTACAGGAGATTGAAGAGAAGAAGAGCAGCAATTCTGTGAACAGAAAATTGACCACCTTCCAGAAAGTAGGACGTGCAGAGAAGTGAATCTGAAGCAATGGGAAGATAGACCCCGGGGGGAGGGGCCCAGTCCCACCAAGTGAGAGAGCAGCGGAGCACAAAATCAGGACTTTTAGAAGTCTGCTCACTGAGGGTCGTTGCCCCAGAGGCTAAGCGGGGATGAAGGCCTCACAGGGACAGTGTGGTCTCAGGAACGACAGGGACAAAGACCAGGGGTGTCTGAGAGCAATAGAGCTCCCAGGTATCAGAAGGGAGAAGCCAATGGGAGAGACAGAGATAAGCTGAGAAGGTATCTCTCAGCTCAGGGTTACCTTGGGCCATGATCAAAAGCACAATTGGGCCACTGCTCTTTGAAGCGGGCACCCCACAGGCAGCAGACCCAGATAGACCCCCTCCTTCCTCCCCCGGGAGGAGTGGCACAGGAGCAGCTGCAGGAATCTGCCTGGATTGGAGATTCTAAACGGGGCTGTGAACCAGAGATAGAAATGCTTGGTCACAGGCTGGGTGAGCTCGTAGTGCAGCCAGAGAACAGGGAGACAGGAGGGACTGATTGCTTTTCTCTGAGGACGCACTGAGGAATGAGGCCCTGAGATCTTGGCTCCTCTGGGTCGGAGGCTGGAGGCTGCCATTTTAAGTCCCATCATCCAAAGCTGTATGAAAAGTGTTCAGGGAACAAAAGCTCCTGAGAGCGAACCTAGGCTGATTACTTAGCCTGACCCCTGGTGAGGGCGGTGCAATTCCACCTCAGGCAAAGATACTTGAGAATCACAGCAACAGGCCCCTCCCCCAGAAGAGCAGCAAGAACATCCAGCCAAAGCCAAGTTCAAGATCGCTGAGAATTATGGAACTCCGGAGCTAGGGGAAAGCAACACAGAGAATTAATGGCTTTTTCCCAATGATTCTTTAGTGGTTCAAAGTTAAATACTTTGAATTTTATTTTTTTCCTACTCTTCCTTTTAAATGCTTTCCTTTTTCCTATTTTAAAGTTTTTAACTATTATATATTGTCAACACTTTTTAATCTTTGTTTTAATTTTCATTGTTATTGACATATTTTATCCCTTCATTGTATTTAACCTTATTTTTGGTATATATATAAGGTTTGTTCAATTCACCAGTCTAATAGATATAGATACAGATAGAAGAGAGAGATAGATATAGAGATAGAGTCAGAGACAGAGATAGATATAGAAACAGAAATAGGTAATATAGATACAGATATAGGATTTTGTTTTTTGTTTTGTTTTACTTTGTTTTTGTTTGTTTGATTTGTTTTTTGTTTTTTCTTTTTTTAAATTTTTTTTAAATTTTTATTTGACAGAGAGAGAGCAATCACAAGTAGGCAGAGAGGCAGGCAGAGAAAGAGGAGGAGGCAGTCTCCCTGCTGAGCAGACAGCCCGATGTGGGCCTCGATCCCAGGACCCTGGGATCATGACCTGAGCTGAAGGCAGAGGCTTTAACCCACTGAGCCACACAGGCGCCCTGTTTTTTCTTTTTTTATTCCTTCTCTCTTATCACCCCAGTTCCAGGTCTCTTCTGATTAGGTCAGTGTGTATTTCTCTGGGGTCATTGCTACACTTTAGTATTTTGTTCTCTCATCCATATATTCTTATCTGCATAAAATGACAAGGGGGAAAAAATCAACACAAAAAAAGAACAAGAGGCTTGTAACGATGGCTAGGGACCTAATCAATGCAGACATTAGTAATATGACAGAACTAGAGTTCAGAGTGAGGATTATTAAGGTGCTGGCTGGGCTTGAAAAAAACATGGAAGGTAACAAAGAATCCCTCGCTAGAGAAATAAAAACCCTTTCTGGAAAAATAAAAGAACTAAAATCTAACAACGCTGAAATAAAGAAAACTATTAATGAGGTGCAATAAAAAATGAAGGCTCTTACTGCTAGGATAAATGAGACAGAAGAAAAAAAATAGTTATTTAGAAGACACAATTTCAGAGAATAAAGAAGAGGATGAAAAGAGAGACAAACAACTACTGGACCATGAGGGGAGAATTCGAAAAATAAGTGATATCATAAGAAGAAAAAATATTAGAATAATTGGGATCCTAGAAGAGGAAGAGAGAGAGGGGAAAAAGGTATATTGAAGCAAGTTATAGTACATAATTTCCCTAATTTGGTAAAGGAAACAAGCATAAAAATCCAGGAGGCACAGAGAACCCCCCGCAAAATCAATAAAAATAGGTCCACACCCCATCATCTAATAGTAAAAATTACAAATCTTAATGACAAAGAGAAATTCCTGAAAGCAGCTCGGGACAAGAGGTATATAACATACAATGGGAGAAATATTAGACTGACAGCGGACCTATCCACAGAGACCTGGCAAGCCAGAAAGAGCTGGCATGATATATTCAGAGAATTAACGGGAAATATATGCAGCCAAGAACACCATATCCAGCTAGGTTGTCACTGAAAATAGAAGGAGAGATAAAAATCTTCCAGGACAAACAAAAACTCAAGGAATTTGCAAACACCAAGCCAGCCCTACAGGAAATATTGAAAGGGGTCCTCTAAGTAAAGAGAGCCTAAAAGAAACATAGGCCAGAAGGGAAGAGACACAATATACAGTAACAGTCACCTTACAGGCAATACAATGGCTCTAAATTCATCTCTCTCAATAGTTACCCTGAATGTAAATGGACTAAATGCCCCAACTAAAAGACACAGGGTATCAGAATGGATAAAAAAACAAGATACAGTGATATGCTCTCTACAAGAAACTCATTTAACACGCAAAGACACTTCCAGATTTAAAGTGAGGGCATAGGAAACAATTTACCATGCCAATTGACATGAAAATGAAGCTGGAGTGGCAATCCTTATATCAGATAAATTAGATTTTAAGCCAAAGAAGATCATAAGAGATGAGGAAGGACACTATATCGTACTAAAACGATCTGTCCAACAAGAAGATCTAATAACAATCATAAAAATCTATGCCCCTAACATGGGAGCAGCCAATTATGTAAACCAATTAATAACAAAATCAAAGAAACACATGGACAATAATACAATAATAGCAGGGGACTTTAACACCCCCCTTACTGAAATGGACAGATCATTGAAGCAAAAGATCAACAAGGAACTAAAGGCTTTAAATGACACCCTGGACCAGTTGGACATCACAGATATATTCAGAACATCCCATCCCAAAACAACAGAATACACATTCTTCTCTAGTGCACACGGAACATTCTCCAGAATAGACCATATTCTGGGTCACAAATCAGGTCTCAACAGGTACCAAAAGATTGGGTTCATTCCCTGCATATTTTCAGACCATAATGCTCTGATACTAGAACTCAACCACAAGAGGGAATTTGGAAAGAACTCTAATACGTGGAGGCTAAAGAACATCCTACTCAAGAATGAATGGGTCAGGGCGCCTGGGTGGCTCAGTGGGTTAAAGCCTCTGCCTTCGGCTCAGGTCATGATCTCAGGGTCCTGGGATCAAGGCCCGCATCGGGCTCCCTGCTCAGTAGGGAGCCTGCTTCCTCCTCTCTCTCTGCCTGCCTCTGCCTACTTGTGATCTGATCTCTCTCTCTGTGTCAAATAAATAAATAAAATCTTTAAAAAAAAAAAAAAAAAAAAGAATGAATGGGTCAACCAGGAAATTAAAGAAGAATTTAAAAAAATTCATAGAAACAAGTGAAAATGAAAACACAACTGTTCAAAATCTTTGGGACACAGCAAAAGCAGTCCTGAGAGGAAATTATATAGCAATACAAGCCTTTCTCAAGAAACAAGAAAGGTCTCAAGTACACAACCTAACCCTACACCTAAAGGAGCTGGAGAGAGAAGAGCAAAGAAAGTCTACACCCAGCAGGAGAAGAGAAATAATAAGGATCAGAGCAGAAATCAATGAAATAGTAACCAATAGAACAGTGGAACAAATAAACGAAACTAGAACCCCTGGCCAGACTTATCCAAAAGAAAAGACAAAGGACTAAAATCAATAAAATCATGAATGAAAGAGAAGAGATCACAACAACACCATTGAAATACAAACAATTAAAAGAACATACTATGAGCAACTCTACAACACATATTTGACAATCTGGAAGAAATGGATGCATTCCTAGAGATTTATAAACTACCAAAACTGAACCAGGAAGAAATTGAAAACCTCAAAAGACCCATAACCAGTAGGAGATTGAAGCAGTCATCAAAAATCTCCCAACAAACAAGAGCCCAGGGCCAGACGGCTTCCCAGGGGAATTCTACCAAACATTTAAAGAAGAATTAATACCTATTCTCCTGAAACTGTTCCAAAAAATAGAAATGGAAGGAAAACTTCCAAACTCATTTTATGAAGTCAGCGTTGCTTGATCCCAAAACCAGGCAAAGACCCCATCAAAAAGGAGAATTACACACCAATATCCTTGATGAACACGGATGCAAAAATCATCAACACAATGCTAGGCAATAGGATCCAACTCCACATTAAAAGGATTATTCACCATGACCAAGTGGGATTTATTCCTGGGATGCAAGGTTGGCTTAACATTCGCAAATCAATCAATGTGATACAAGACATTAATAAAAGAAAGAACAAGAACCATATGATCCTCTCAATAGATGCTGAAAAAGCATTTGACAAAGTACAGCACCCTTTCTTAATCAAAACTCTTCATAGTGTAGGCATAGAGGGTACATACCTCAATATCATCAAAGCCATCTANTGAATATCATTCTCAATGGAGAAAAACTGAGAGCTTTTTCCCTAAAGTCAGGAACACGGCAGGAATCTCCACTATCAAAACTGCTATTCAACATAGTACTCGAATCCTACCCTCAGCAATCAGAAAACAAAAAGAAATAAAAGGCATCCAAATCAGCAAGGAAGAAGTTGAACTCTCACTCTTTCCACATAATATGATACTTAATGTGGAAAACCCAAAGGACTCCACTCAAAAACTGCTAGAACTCATACAGGAATTCAGTAATGTGTCAGGATATAAAATCAATGCACAGAAATCAGTTGCATTTCTATATACCAACAATAAAACAGAAGAAAGAGAAATTAAGGAGTTGATCCCATTTACAATTGCACCCAAAACCATAAAATACCTAGGAATAAACCTAACCAAAGAGCCAAAGAATCTGTACTCAGAAAACTATAAAGTACTCATGAAAGAAATTGAGGAAGATGCAAAGAAGTGGAAAAACATTCCATGTTCATGGATGGGAAGAACAAATATTGTGAAAATGTCTATGCTACCAAGAGCAATCTATACATTTAATGCAATCCCAATCAAAATACCAGCAATTTATTTCAAAGAAATGCAACAAATAATCCTAAAATTTATATGGAAGCAGAAAAGATGCTGAATAGCCAAAGGAATATTGAATAAGAAAACCAAAGCTGGTAGCATCGCAATTCCAGACTTCAAGGTCTATTACAAAGCTGTCATCATCAAGACAGTATTGCACAAAACAGACACACAGATCAGTGGAACAGAATAGAGAGCCCAGAAATTGACCCTCAAATCTATGGTCAACTAATCTTCGACAAAGCAGGAAAGAATGTCCAATGGGAAAAAGACATGGGGAAAAAAAAGAAAGAAAAAAAAATACACACACACACACACACACACACACACACATATTTTAATTTTTATAACATTAGTTAGGAAATCAATGCTGTGAAGCCAAATCACCATATACTCCTAATCCTGCTTCATTCATTACCTTCTTTAATGAGGCAATTAAAGGATAAAACAAATTAAATCATTTTCCCATTTCCTAGCATTGTATATGTCTGGGTCTGGAACTTTATGATAGGTATGGCACTGAGCACATTATTCAACTTGAATTTATAACAAACAATATTAATAATGATAACAGTTTCTTCTGACAAGTTCTATTTGATTTGCTTCTTTACTTTCTGAGACAGACATTCAGTTCTTTTAGTCCTATAAAACAGTAAAACATAATATGTTTTAGGTAAGTTATAAAATAAGAGCATCCCTGTGCCATCAACTTAGGGTGTATTTATAATCAATGTTCAAGCTTTGCCCCCCTACTTTTAAAAATTTCTTCAAGAAACCATCTGTTCCATCAACCATATTTGTTAGTATCTATCAACTTGCCTGCGTGTATTGAATTCACTTGATACTATTTTCTAACCTTAAGAATTATACAGATGGGGCTCCTGGGTGGCTCAGTCATTAAACCTCTGGGTCCTGGGATGGAGACCCGCATCAGACTCCCTGCTCAGCGGGGAGCCTGCTTCTCCCTCTCCCACTCCCCCTGCTGCTGTTCCCTCTCTCACTGTGTCTCTCTCTGTCAAATACATAAATAAATAAAATCTTAAAAAAAGAGAATTATACAGGATGGAAAAGTCTTTTCTCAGCGTCTTGAATATTATATCATTCTATTAATTAATGGCAGTCAAATATTAGATGATGATATCAAAACTTTAATTAAAGAATACCTAGCAGAAAAGATAAGAGATTAATGTGAAGATACAATTCCCATGTATTAAATCAAAAGAAGAAATAAATATCTTTAATACTAAGCATATCATTATACATGGGAACATGATCTGATTTACATTAAACAAATGATTTACACTAAACACATACCACACATTTTCTATTTTACCAAATAAGCTTTCATTACAATTACAATCATTGACTTTTCTCTGTACATTTTAAGTCAGTTAGTCATTAATAAGATTTCATATAAATATCTTTTTTTAGCTTCCCTTCACTTGGTCATTCTAAATAAAACTTGTGTTTCCCCAGAGAACCTTACTTTCCCTATTTCACTCTCAAGTCATCATGTTTCCTCTACAACATTCTTCAAAACACTGGACTGACAGTTGAGGTAAATGCCCTCTTTGTCCTTATTGCTTCTTCCATAACTTTCACCTCCAATCCTCCCTAAAAAGCCCCAGATTTGAATGAAGATCAAACTACCAAATTATACTGCCTACTAAACTTATTTCTGGTAGTCATTTATAGCTCTGGAGTCATTACCCTCATCTTTGAATATTCAACATCTAGCTACTGCCTCTTTCCTCCCATGGGGATCTAGATCACCTTGGGGATATAACTATCAAGATAGTGATCATTGTGATACACTCCCTTTTAAAGATTTTATCCATTTATTTGACAGAGAGAGAGAGAGAGAGAGAGAGAGAGAGAGAGATCACAAGGAGGTGGAGCAGCAGGCAGCGGGAGAGGGAGAAACAGGCTCCTGGCTGAGCAGAAAGCCGGACATGGGGCATGATCCCAGGACCCTGGGATCATGACCTGAGCTGAAGGCAGATGGTTAACTGACTGAGCCACTGGGCACCCTCATCATTGCCTTCAATAACCTCCTATACTTTAATGTTCTAGCTATTTACGTATCATACTTCAGACAAAAACCCTATATTATATCATCATGTCATTACCAAGAACCTCATTAACTTCATCATAGTAATTTTACAGATGCCATCCTCCAACCTCCACCTTTTATTTTCTGACTCACTCATTCTAGTAACAAAATCCAGCAAAGATCTCTATCTACTGATGTTAGCAAACTTCCACTCTCCCTCTCCTGTTCTCATTCTGTCCATGGCCAACTTAGGTAATATGATTCTTTGTACAAATTTTCCCTTGGATACAGTCTCAATATATTCCTTCCTTCTCCTCTCTACTGAGTCCATCTCTGGTAAAATCCTCCACCCAGTTACTTTTTCTGCATCTGTGCAAGCTGATGGTATCTAGAAACATACTATAGAGACCCAAATCCTATATCCATCTTTCATGGTGTATCTCTTGATTTTCTCCTCCAATTTGCTCACTCTGTTTATGTTTTTCCCCCCCAGGAGGGAAATAAATGGCACAAATTATTTTTGAGCATCTCAGACTAAAATCCTTGTAAGTACCTTGACTTCCTTCTTTCTGTCATATCCCAAATCAGACTTATATTACATTCTACCACCTCCACCATCACCTTGTCCCAGCCACAATCCACCTTCACTTATAGTAATGAAATTGTCCTTTTATCATGCTCTTTTTGTCCCACTGCAGTGTATTTTCGCTGCATCTGGATTGATCCTTTAAAATCTAGACCAGAACTTGTCTTTCTTCTGCTTAAATACTCCAAAGTTTCAATCTCACTCAGTCCAAAAATCTTTTAAATGGTCTACAGGACACTACCTGACCCAATCCTCCACATCCACCCACACCCTGGTCCTAGTCACTGTTGCCTTATTGCTTGTCTTAGCTCAATATCTAACCTTCCTACTCAGAGGGTGTTCTGATTAGCAGAACTGGCATCATCAGCGAGTTTGTTATGATGCTTTCATTCAGACACCATAACACATCCATTAAAAAAGAATCTGCCTTTTAAAAAGATCACCAAGGAGCGGCAAGATGGCAGAGGAGTAGGAGACCGATTATCATCAGGTCCCAGGAATTCACCCAGATAGCTATCAAACTATTCTGAACACCTACAAATTCCACCAGAGATTGAAGAGAAGAAGAACAGCAATTCTAGGAACAGAAAATTGACCACTTTCTGGAAGGTAGGACATGCGGAGAAGTGAATCTGAGGCGACGGGAAGATAGACCCGGGGGGAGGGGCCGGCTGCCGGCAAGGGAGCAAGCAGCGGAGCACAGACTCGGAACTGTTAGAAGTCGGCTCCACTGAGGGACGTCGCCCCAGAGGCCATGCCGGGGGTGAAACCCCTTCAGGGACAGTGTGGTCTCAGGACCCACGGGGACACAAAAAGACCAGGGGTGTCTGAGCACGACCGAGCTCCCAGGTCTCAGAGAGAAGCCGGCGGGAGAGACGGAGCTGAGCTGAGGTGTCTCTCAGCTTGGGGTTACCTTGGGCTGTGATCTGAAGCGCAGCCAGGCTGCGGCTCTGTGAGCGGGGACCCCACGGGCGGCAGACCCGGAGAGACCCCTCCTTCCTCCTCCGGGAGGAGCGGCGCGGGAGCGGCTGCAGGATCTGCCGGGTTTGGAGATTCTAAACCGGGCCATGCCAGAGACAGAGACACTCGGTCACAGTCCGGGTGAGCTCGGAGAGCGGCAGGGGACCAGGAGACAGGAGGGACTGCTTTTCTCTGAGGCGCGCTGAGGACTGAGGCCCCAGGCTCTCGGCTCCTCCGGGTCGGAGACTGGGAGCCGCCATTTTCAGTCCCATCCTCCAACGAGGTACGGACAGCGTTCAGGGAAAAAAAGCTCCCAAGAGCGAACCAGAGCTGATTACTTAGCCTGGCCCCTGGCGCGGGCGGTGGGAATCCGCCTCGGGCAGAGACACTTGAGAATCACAGCAACAGGCCCCTCCCCCAGAAGACCAAGAGAAAAACAA
>LNAC01001102.1:43907-88809 GCA_002007465.1 Ailurus styani
AAGAAGAGGATGAAAAGAGAGACAAACAACTACTGGACCATGAGGAGAGAATTCGAGAGATAAGTGATGCCATAAGACGAAACAATATTAGAATAATTGGGATCCCAGAAGAGGACGAGATTGAGAGAGGGCCAGAAGGTATATTGGAGCAGATCTTAATACAGAATTTCCCTAATCTGGCAAAGGGAACAAGCATCAAAATCCAGGAGGCACAGAGAAGCCCCCCCAAAATTAATAAAAATAGGTCCACACCCCGTCATCTAATAGTAAAACTTACAAGTCTTAGTGACAAAGAGAAAATCCTGAAAGCAGCTCGGGACAAGAGGTCTATAACATACAATGGTAGAAATATTAGATTGTCAGCAGACCTATCCACAGAGACCTGGCAGGCCAGAAAGAGCTGGCATGATGTATTCAGAGCACTAAATGAGAAAAATCTGCAGCCAAGAATACTATGTCCACTTAGGATATCACTGAAAATAGAAGGAGAGATAAAAATCTTCCAGGAAAAACAAAAACTCAAGGAATTTGCAAACACCAAGCCAGCCCTACAGGAAATATTGAAAGGGGTCCTCTAAGCAAAGAGAACCTTAAAGAAACAGAGACTAGAAAGGAAGAAACACAATACACAGTAACAGTCACCTTACAAGCAATACAATGACTCTAAATGTATATCTCTCAATAGTTACTCTGAATGTAAATGGACTAAATGCCCCAACTAAAAGACACAGGGTATCAGAATGGATAAAAAAACAAGACCCATCGATATGCTGTCTACAAGAAACTCATCTTACACGCAAAGACACCTCCAGATTTAAAGTGAGGGGATGGAAAACAATTTACCATGCCAATGGACAGCAAAAGAAAGCTGGAGTGGCAATCCTTATATCAGATAAACTAGACTTTAAGGCAAAGAATATCATAAGAGATGAAGAAGGACACTATATCATACTAAAAGGATCTGTCCAACAAGAAGATCTAACAATCATAAATATCTATGCCCCTAACATGGGAGCAGCCAATTATATAAATCAATTAATAACGAAATCAAAGAAACACATTGACAAAAATATAATATTAGTAGGGGACTTTAACACCCCCCTTANAAATAAAGGCTTTAAATGACACCCTGGACCAGTTGGACATCACAGATATATTCAGAACATTCCATCCCAAAACAACAGAATACACATTCTTCTCCAGTGCACATGGAACATTCTCCAGAATAGACCATTGGTCATATTCTGGGTCACAAATCAGGTCTCAACAAAAGATTGGGATCATTCCCTGCATATTTTCAGACCATAATGCTCTGAAACTAGAACTCAACCACAAAAGGAAAGTTGGAAAGACCTCAAATACATGGAGGCTGAAGAACACCCTACTCAAGAATGAATGGGTCAACCAGGAAATTAAAGAAGAATTAAAAAAATTCATGGAAACAAATGAAAATGAAAACACAACTGTTCAAAATCTTTGGGATACAGCAAAAGCAGTCCTAAGAGGAAAGTATATAGCAATACAAGCCTTTCTCAAGAAACAAGAAAGGTCTCAAGTACACAACCTAACTCTACACCTACAAAAGCTAGAGAAAGAACAGCAAAGAAAGGCTACACCCAGCAGGAGAAGAGAAATCATAAAGATCAGAGCAGAAATCAATGAAATAGAAACCAAAAGAACAGTGGAACAAATCAATGAAACTAGGAGCTGGTTCTTTGAAAGAATTAATAAGATTGATAAACCCCTGGCCAGACTTATCCAAAAGAAAAGAGAAAGGACTCAAATTAATAAAATCATGAATGAAAGAGGAGAGATCACAACCAACACCAAAGAAATACAAACAATTCTAAGAACATATTATGAGCAACTCTACACCAGCAAATTTGACAATCTGGAAGAAATGGATGCATTCTTAGAGAAATATAAACTACCAAAACTGAACCAGGAAGAAACTGAAGACCTGAATAGACCCATCACCAGTAAGGAGATTGAAGCAGTCATCAAAAATCTCCCAACGAACAAGAGCCCAGGGCCAGACGGCTTCCCAGGGGAATTCTACCAAACATTTAAAGAAGAATTAATACCTATTCTCCTGAAACTGTTCCAAAAAATAGAATTGGAAGGAAAACTTCCAAACTCCTTTTATGAGGCCAGCATTACCTTGATCCCCAAACCAGGCAAAGACCCCATCAAGAAGGAGAATTACAGACCAATATCTTTGATGAATACGGATGCAAAAATCCTCAACAAAATACTAGCCAATAGGATCCAGCAGCACATAAAAAGGATTATTCACCACGACCAAGTGGGATTTATTCCTGGGATGCAAGGTTGGTTTAACATTCGCAAATCAATCAATGTGATACAAGACATTAATAAAAGAAAGAACAAGAACCATATGATCCTCTCAATAGATGCTGAAAAAGCATTTGACAAAGTACAGCACCCTTTCTTAATCAAAACTCTTCATAGTGTAGGCATAGAGGGTACATACCTCAATATCATCAAAGCCATCTACGAAAAACCCACAGCGAATATCATTCTCAATGGAGAAAAACTGAGAGCTTTTCCCCTAAAGTCAGGAACACGGCAAGGCTGTCCACTATCACCACTGCTATTCAACATAGTACTAGAAGTCCTAGCCTCAGCAATCAGACAACAAAAAGAAATAAAAGGCATCCAAATCGGCAAGGAAGAGGTCAAACTCTCACTCTTTGCAGATGATATGATACTTTATGTGGAAAACCCAAAGGACTCCACTCCAAAACTGCTAGCACTCATACAGGAATTCAGTCAAGTGTCAGGATATAAAATCAATGCACAGAAATCAGTTGCATTTCTATATACCAACAACAAAACAGAAGAAAGAGAAATTAAAGAGTCAATCCCATTTACAATTGCACCCAAAACCATAAGATACCTAGGAATAAACCTAACCAAAGAGGCAAAGAATCTGTATTCAGAAAACTATAAAGTACTCATGAAAGAAATTGAGGAAGACACAAAGAAGTGGAAAAACATTCCATGCTCATGGATGGGTAGAATAAATATTGTGAAAATGTCTATGCTACCTAGAGCAATCTACACATTTAATGCAATCCCCATCAAAATACCAGCAATTTACTTCAAAGAAATGGAACAAATAATCCTAAAATTTATATGGAACCAGAAAAGACCCCGAATAGCCAAAGGAATGTTGAAAAAAAAAAGCAAAGTTGGCGGCATCACAATTCCAGATTTCAAGCTCTATTACAAAGCTGTCATCATCAAGACAGTATGGTACTGGCACAAAAACAGACACATAGACCAGTGGAACAGAATAGAGAACCCAAAAATGGACCCTCAACTCTATGGTCAACTAATCTTCGACAAAGCAGGAAAGAATGTCCAGTGGGAAAAAGACAGTCTCTTCAACAAATGGTGTTGGGAAAACTGGTCAGCCACATGCAGAAAAATGAAACTGGATCATTTCCTGACACCACACACAAAAATAGACTCAAAATGGATAAAAGACCTCAATGTGAGAAAGGAATCCATCAAAATCCTCGAGGAGAACACAGGCAGCAACCTCTTCGACCTCAACCGCAGCAACTTCTTCCTAGGAACCTCACCAAAGGCAAGGGAAGCAAGGGCAAAAATGAACTATTGGGACTTCATCAAGATTAAAAGCTTTTGCACAGCAAAGGAAACAGTCAACAAAACCAAAAGACAACTGACAGAATGGGAGAAGATATTTGCAAATGACATATCAGATAAAGGGCTAGTATCCAAAATCTATAAAGAGCTTCTCAAACTCAACACCCATAAAACAAATAACCCAGTCAAGAAATGGGCAGAAGACATGAACAGACATTTCTCCAAAGAAGACATCCAAATGGCCAACAGACACATGAGAAAGTGCTCAACATCACTCGGCATCAGAGAAATACAAATTAAAACCACAGCGAGATACCACCTTACACCAGTCAGAATGGCTAAAATCAACAAGTCAGGAAATGACAGATGTTGGCGAGGTTGCGGAGAAAGGGGAACCCTCCTACACTGTTGGTGGGAATGCAAACTGGTGCAGCCACTCTGGAAAACAGTATGGAGATTCCTCAAAAAGTTGAAAATGGAGCTACCCTATGACCCAGCAATCGCACTACTGGGTATTTATCCTAAAGACACAAAGGTAGTGATTCTCAGGGGCACGTGCACCCGAATGTTTATAGCAGCAATGTCCACAATAGCCAAACTATGGAAAGAACCTAGATGTCCATCAACAGATGAATGGATAAAGAAGATGTGGTATATATATATATACAATCGAATACTATGCAGCTATTAAAAGAAACGAAATCTTGCCTTTTGGAACGACATGGATGGAACTGGAGGGTATTATGCTGAGTGAAATAAGTCAATCAGAGAAAGACAATTATCATATGATCTCTTTGATATGAGGAACTTGAGAGTCAGGGTGGGGGGTTGTGGGGGGTAGGGAGGGAAAAATAATGAAACAGATGGGATGGGGAAGGAAACAAACCATAAGAGACTCCTAATCTCACAAAACAAACTAAGGGTTACTGGGGGGTGGGAGGGTAGGGATAGTGTGGATGGGTTATGGACATTGGGGAGGGTTTGTGCTTTGGTGAATGCTGTGAAAGATGTAAGCCTGATGATTCACAGTCCTGTACCCCTTGGGCAAAGAATAAAAATAAAATTAAAAAATAATAATAAAAAGATCACCAGATAGGAGCACCTAGGTGTCTCAGTCAGTTAAGCATCTGATTCTTGGTTTTTTTCTCAGGTTATGAGATCAGGGTCATGGGACTGAGCTCTGTGGCAGGCTCCAAGCTCAGTGTGGAGTCTGTGGAGTCTGCTTGAGATTCTTTCTCTCTCTCTCTCAAATAATTAAATAAAATCTTAAAAAAAAAAAGCATCAACAGATCACCAGATAATTTGTATGTACATTCAATTTTGAAAAGCATGGGTATAAATATTACTTGTGTAATGACAAATACCAATGAAAAATAAGACGTTTAATCCCCCCCATTGAAAATAAGATAAGAGATTTCCTTCTCCTCACATCTTGTTAGAATATTTACCTTGGAAAACTTGAAAACGTAAGTACTTTCTCTGTCTCTTTGAAATGCTAACGGGGGCACCTGGGTGGCTCAGTCAGTTAAGTGACCAACTAACTTTTGGTTTCAGCTTAGGTCATGATCTTGGAGTCATGAGATCAAGCCCTCGGTTGGGCTCCACTTTCAGTCGTGGAGTCTGGTTCAGATTCTCTCTCCCTCTGCCCCTCCCCTTCATGCGTGCACACGTGAACTCTCCCTCTCTCTCAAAGAAAAAATAAATTCTTAAAAAAGTAAAAATGAAATGCCTATGAATCTTTTAGAGACTGAAGAGGACATGTCAGTTTTGTGACCTAGGACTATCCTTCCCAAGGACCTGGGAGCCATCTCTTTGAAATATGAATATCAAGGAATATAGTCCCATTAACTCCCAGTTTCAATGGAAGGGGAGGGACATCTTGTTCCACATTACAAAACTACCCACTGTCATAAAAATAGAAGTTGGATTTTCCTCTGCATAAAACCAATAAGCTAACACAGACAGTCGCTGGCATTACTAGTAAGAATGAACTTGTATGACAAAAGGTGCTGCCAAATCCTCTTACATGAGGGCTAATTATTCTTTATCTTGAAAACTTATTATATAATGAGTTGTATTTGTTGACTATAAGTGGCCTTTCTATCTTTGCTATCTCCTTGCTAACTACCCATGATGCAAAATCACATTTAGTTTAATGGTTATTCAATAATAAAAGTGTTTCCATTCTCTACTGACTTTATGGGAGATAGTTTTTGGGTTGGGAAAAGATTTTGTTTTTAATTGTATTTTATTTTGTTTTTCTAAAGATTTATTTATTTATTTATTTGACAGGGAGAGAGAGATCACAAGTAGGCAGAGAGGCAGGCAGAGAGAGAGGAGGAAGCAGGCTCCCTGCTGAGCAGGGAGCCTGATGTGGGGCTTGATCCCAGGACCCTGAGATCACGACCTGAGCCAAAGGCAGAGGCTTTAACCCACTGAGTCACCCAGGCTCCCCTTTAACTGTATTTTAATATCAACATTTGCAAGTCCTAACTTGGACATTTAGAGGGATTCACTCATTAACCTGCAAAAATTTAAAACTTATCTTTTGCTCACACTACTCTGAGACACACAAGCATCCTTTAAGTTCCTTAAACATTTGAAATACTTTAAACTGTTGCTTTCTATGCATGCAAACTCATCCCCGAGATGAGGCTTGCTTACTTAAAAATGATTGTCAATTCATCAAAGATTTCTTCTTCAGTGTTCTATTTATAAAAACCCTCTCCATTCCCTTTGCTGCTAAATTCTCTCTGCTTCTAAATATCTAAAATAATATAAATATGTTTTGTTTTTCAATCATCATAATGTAAACTCTGTCAGGACAGAAATATTCTTTATTGTGTTCCCATCCTATCTAGCGCAGAACCTAGAAAAGTACCCTTTATATGATATGTGTGCAATAAATATTTGTAAACTAAATTACAGAATAAATTGTCATGTATATGAATGTGTTAATGATACTAATCAAATGCTTAAAAAACACTTAGATTTTCACTTCAAAAAACAAAGCTATCAAACTAATTAACCTAGGTTGTATATTATGGTGATTTTTAATGACTTCTACTATTCAAATTATTACTGCAGGGTAAAATATTATAAACAAATTAAATCTCCTTTTTCTTGTTCTCCTTTCAAATTTATGTTCATGACTCTTCCATTTGTCTCCCATCCTACTCGAGATTTCCACCTCTCACTGTCTTGATTGCTCTGATGACCTCCATCAAAAGGCAATTACCTACTGAGGGTAGAAGGTAATTATTCCTATCAAGTAGAGATGGAACACACCTGAATAGACAGCTGCAGTTCTTTTCAGGACAACATCATGACCACAAAATTTGACTCTGGAAATTTGTGATGCATGTAAAATCTATGATAAATTGTTGATTTATTTGCAATATTTGTAGGACAGCTATTCTTTCCACTAAAAGCCATATCTCTAAAAGGCAAAGTAAATAAGGGAGTACATTGGATTTGTAGAAAGCAGAAGATTTACTCCAATTTCTAAATTCGACTTGCAAAGCAGAGTGCATTTAAGTTAATTTTACTGGACTAAGAAAATCTTACAGAAATTTCATCAAAATATGTATTTATAAAGCTCATAAAATCCTGAAACATGCAATGCACTATCACCCAGAAATGGGAAAAAGTTAGTCACAAAAATGTCAAATTATTTTCACACCTCAACATTGTCATAAGTTAATATCATACAACATAATGCACATTATTTAGAAATTTAAATGTTCTAGAATTTTTTTATATGAAATAGATTCCATTTGAGGAGTTTCTAAGATAGCTACTCGCAACAAGAATGGAAAGAAGAAGCTTTTGCTTGTGAATTCTGTTCCTGTTCCTACAGCTTCCTTAAACCATTAGGATTTATGGAATATAGTCTTCTACTCAGCTCCTTTGGTAGATTCTTTAAGTAAAATTAGAGCATTGGTCATTGAATTAATGTCAGAATTATTTACTATTAGAAACAGTGTTCTATGGATGTCTAGGAGCCTCAGTCAGTTAAGTGTCTGCCTTCAGTTCAGGTCATGATCACAGGGTCCTGGGATCGAGAACCCTGCATCATGCTCCCTACTCAGCTGGGAGTCTGCTTCTCCTCTCCTCCCCACTCATGCTCTCTGTTGCTCTGTCAATTCTATCTCAAATAAACAAATAAAATCTTTAAAAAAATGTGTTCTAATTATTTACTTCATTTCTGTTCCTCATTACCACATAAACTCTGTTAAGAGATCTGAGATATTTTGTTCACCCCAACATCCCCAGGGCTTGAAACCATGCCTAACACATAGTAGGAATGCTTTAAACATTCATTAGAAGATAAATTTCAATGAATAATATACAGCTGGGATCATATCCTGACTGTAAAAGAAAGTTTTTTCCTATATTGCTTTTGAGTGCTCTTTCAGAAAAAAAGAATCTTTGTGATGAAAGCAATCAATTATAATTTTCAGTCAATAAAGTAGGGAGCTAAGAAAGAATAAGGAGGGATCTGAAAGAGTCATCTTATTCATGCTTCCCAGGAGCTACATTTCTGTAACAGTGCAAATGGGGAGCAGTGCTTACCTTTAAATGGAAAGGAAATGGCAAAAATACTGAGTTGCCCAAGTTCTTGGTCACTGTGGGTGTAAAATCCAAGTTGGGAATTAAAAGTACTATCAGATTTTTATTTTATTTTTTAAAAGATTTTGTTTACTTATTTGTCAGAGAGAGGCACAAGCAGGAGAAACAGCAGGCAGAGGGAGAAGCAAGCTCCCCACTGAGCAAAGAGCCCAAAGTGGGACTTAATCCCAGGACCCCGGAATCAAGACCTGAGCAGGAGGCAGATGCTTAACTAAGCCACCCAGGCATCCCCAGAACTTTATTTTAAATGGAGAAAACTCTGTCTTGCCTATATTTTTTTATGTAACTATAAGACCTGACAATTACCAATTAAATAGCAATTTCTTTTAAGCTGATTTGATTGACTGCTTTAAACATATTGGACATTTAACAAGGTACTTTCTCATCATTATCTTATTTAATCCTCTTCATAACTCAATTATGTCAGCATTATTGTGCCCCTTTTCAGACAAGGATTCTCAGGCAAAGTAAGTTTCTATATATTGCTCAAGTTCTGGAAGTGCCAGGATTTAAGCTCTAGAAGTTTGCACTTTTTATTACAATACTAGAGATTTTTGATGGCTGTGGAAGCAAGCATGTGAACTATAAAATATTACTGCTAACACTTAAATGTATTGTTTTGCACTTCTAGCTGAAATTTCTAAAATCTCATTGTTTGTATGCACACTGAAAAAATTATATTTATCCAAACTGTGACACACACTTGATACAACCTTCTGGGAACAGTCTTTTCCATATATATTTTAACTTACTTTTAGCAATGCACACATTTTCCTTGCACCTTGTATTTACCCTATTTAACCTATTCTATTTTAATTATCTATGTCCCTCATTGCACTTGGGGTGTCTTTGGGTAGAGCCTCCATTTTGCTCACTACCACATACCCAGTGAAGATCATTATGCCTGGTGCATAGGATTTGCTGAATATTTATCAGATTAATAAAATTAACTAACAAGTGTCTATGAAGTATACAAAGGTATATAAGAAAAATAATAAGAATAAAAATTTATGTAACTGCTTAATCATCAAGAGAAAAACCATAACAGAAAAATCCTAAAACAAGTATGACCAGCCCACCGCCAAACTAAATTTCCGCCAAAACTTGCATCACTTCCTGTAGCCTCCCCTCATTCTACATCCACTGCACAACCCAATTTACTATAAGTAAAAGCTATGATTTATAAACTAGGCATGATACATTCCATTTATTAGTTATAGTCCATATAACTCTGCTTTAGTATTGTCCCTAATTTCATTGCTGTCAGACTCTATTTAACACTTCCAGCCCTAATAAGCTAACAACCAATTAGCCCTTCTAGGCCCAGCATGGTTTCAACATTCATTTGGAGTTAGAGGATAAAAGTGGAAGCAACCACTTAACCCAGAAATAAAGTATCATAATAATTTGTATAATAATTTTAATGATATTAAATAAATCTTTCAACTTCTAAGAAATTCAGTTTGTTCCATTACCCATTCGACCAACAAACAAGCATACCCCAAGCTCTAGAAAATGAGTGAGACCCCCCACATAAAGTAATGTGGTCTTTTCCCATCTCCAAAGGGTGCAATTCATATCGACTTCAGTTTGAAGAGGATCCCTGAGGCTGTGCGGTGCAGCTGCTCTGACCCAGAGGGTGATGGTGGCAGAATCTCTGGTCTCTGTGTAGTTGGTAAGATTTTCTGAGAATCAGGAGATGGGGAAGTGGAAACAAACCTTGTTGCTCTTTACTCTGATAGTTGCCTAGTGGCAGGCACTGTGTATTATCATGTATAATCTTCACATTTTGTGGTTGAAGGAACCAAGTTTTGGAAGGAATATGTAAATTGCCATAGATAACCAAGTGGCAAAGCGTAGGTTAACCTATGTGATTCATCTGCCTCCATAGCCTAAAATTCTCCATAATTCACATAGGTGATTTGGGAACAATTAAAGAGCTTGCATGTCATGCACTTGGGTGTGAATTTTCTCAGAAGGCGATAAAGAGATATAAGAAATTTTATTCAGGATCAAAACATGATTTTATACATATTTTAGAAAAATAACTGGCAAAAGTAAGTAAAACAGGTATTGGGTAAAATTTACCGGAAAGGCCAAGGAGCCTTAAAATACCCACCAATTATACTACAGTCTTAGAAAGAAAGAAACCCTAAGGAATTACTTCTGAAGGTAGGTAACGTGGCTTCCAAAACCAAGTGTATCAAGTTAGTCTCAATGATCAGTAATTGTTTGTATCAAACTTTCCAGTAACTTTGGTTGAAGAACAAATAATTCAATCAAATACTGTCTACATAGGAAATGCAGGAGTGAGAAGCAGAAAGGCAGAAATACCTGAATGTAGAAGCTAGACAGGAGCACTGGAAGGAATGCCCCAAGGAAGAGTCCCAAGTCCTTGAAGGGGAATGATAGAGTCAGGAGCTGGAGGCAAAGACAGTGATGAATAAGCTACACATTTAAAGTCTTGGAGCAGCACAATATCCCGACCCTGTGGCTTCTAAGACCTTGGGGCTGACAAATCAAGAGGCACAGGTGCAGAGCAAGTGTTCTCTTCCACCTCTGTCCCAGGATAACCTGTAGACTCATTATAATACATTTTCATTGTTGTTCAGCCCTGCCCAGTTGAAGAAGACTGCCAGGAGTGTTCTGGTACAAACTTCGTAGGGTCAAAAACTCCCCCTCCCAGGCTGTAGAAGAATTCCCCAAATGATTGCAGGCAGCCTCCATTAGAGACCACCCCACTGTACATCACATCTCCTTCCAGCCCCCCCAAAATGACCCAAGAAATATCCATCACCAAAACAACCTAAGGCTGATTCCACCTCCTGGAACCTTCCTGCTGTCCCACCAAGACAGTGTACTTTCCCTTTAGTAAACTGCTCTGTGCTTGCTAATTTCCTTCTGGCTGTCTTTATTTGGCATGGATCCCCATGTAAATCTTCTGTGGGGAATCCAAGGACTGACACCTCCATTCATCCAACAACCAGACTCTGCCACCAGTAACATAAGCTTTAGAAGAATGTCCCAACCCCTAGAGCTATTTGAATACCAGCAAAATAATTGTTGAATCTTTCCTTAGGACTGCTAGAATGTGTCTCTTCCTCTAAACCTGATACTAGTGCAAACCTTTCTGGCATGCTATGGTAAGATCTATATTTTAAGAGGTCATTAGGAGAAGAGAAGGGAAATGTTTAGAAAATCTTTCATAGTGTTATTTTTGTTACTGTGTGAGAAAGTGGAGACATGCAAATGATCTTTTCCATTCATAGCTGGTAAACAGTTGCAATATGTATCACCATTTTAGACATCATATCTGAGCTTTTAGCACAATTGCTCTTTTGAGATCTTTAATGGCTTGATGTCAACTTGAGATTATTTTTCTTGCTTATGGATCTAGCTAAACAAACACACAAAGAAGCAATCAAACCAAACCAAACAAACCAAAACAAACAAAAAAATATTCTTCACAAAATTCCCTTTCTGTACAAAGACTAGCTCCACCTGTTTTAAAGTTGTTTCCAGATTCAATCCTTAATATATTTCCTTTTATTCAGAAACTAGACACTATTTATTTTGAGCAATGTATTCATTCAGATAGGTTTCTTTCAATGTTCTTCCCTAATATTTTTGGTTGAAGTCATGTAATCTTGGATTAACCTTAGCAAGACTGACTTTTCTAGCAGTATTGTAACCATCAGGAATGCAAGAGTAGGGAATAAGATACTTTAAAAATCCTGAATAGTTTAATCCTTAAATTACTTCTATGACTGAACCTGTATTTTCATAAATCTAAAAAAAAAATCGTTGCTAATACCAGCATAGCAAAGTTTATGAAAAGTAACTTCTAAGAGATCACAGTTTAAACACAAAGGTTTTCAGGGCACCTGGGTGGCTCAGTGGGTTAAAGCCTCTGCCTTCCGCTCAGGTCATGATCTCAGGGTCCTGGGATCGAGGCCCGCATCAGGCTCTCTGCTTGGCAGGGAGCCTGCTTCCTCCTCTCTCTCTGCCTGCCTCTCAGCTTACTTATGATCTCTCTCTCTCTGTGTCAAATAAATAAATAAAATATTTTATAAAAAAATAAATAAATACAAAGGTTTTCTACTGATATCACAAGTAAATATTACTCATCTTACTTGTTTAAATGTGTCATTTTACCAAAATTGGAATAAGGTCTATTACATCTAGCCATACCTATACATGATATAAGTATTCACAGAATGTGATTAATAATTGTGTTTGTTGAAAATTAAAATAAAATAAATGAAATAAATAAATAAATAAATAAATAAATAATGTAAATGAAAAAAATAAAATAAATAAAAACTCCATTTGTGGTACTATGAAATTACAAAAGAATGGAAATGAAGAGTTGCTTCCTTCAAAGTACTTAGATTCTTTAACTAACATTTTATCTCCCTAGATAATAATAAAACAATATAAAATGTTGGGAACAGGGCACCTGGGTGGCTCAGTGGATTAAAGCCTCTGCCTTTAGCTCAGGTCATGATCTCAGGGTCCTGGGATTGAGCCCCCTTTTGGGCTCTCTGCTCAGCAGGGAGCCTGCTTCCTCCTTTCTCTCTGCCTGCCTCTCTGCTTACTTGTGATCTGATCTCTCTCTGTGTGTCAAATAAATAAATGAAATCTTTAAAAAAACATGTTGGGAAAATTGAGCAATTCAACTCAACAGTAGGAATAACAAAGATTATTAGACCACTTTACAAATAAAATAAACTTTAACCCTTAATGAAATACTTTCTATGTATTTCTAGAAAAAAAACATTACTGTCGAGTTGTACTGTAGATAGTGCTTTTTAGATAAGTGTAGACTGACATATTCACTCATTGTTATTATCATTGTATACTTACAATTCCTACCCTGGATATAAACACTGGTTAATAAAAACATGTGTTTTAACAATATGTACTTTCAACAAATCAAGCTTTGCCTGCCAAACCTATACATGTGCTTAATCACTTTGCATATTATGAGTTTAAAGTTAGACCAGGTCTACCTTATATACAAATGACTTACTGAAAAAATAGAAACCGAATCAAACTGCTATTTAATATATTAGACCATTTTCTTTTAACTTGGAAGAAATGTAATTATTTTTTTTAAAGATAATTCATCATACACTTTCTCTGTAATGTTTAAACACACATTTGTTGTTAGATTCTAGGTTGAATACATAGATGACTAGGTCAGTCAATGCCTCTTCCAATTTAAAGTCTCTTTTTTTTTTTTTTTTTTTTTTTTTTAAAGATTTTATTTATTTATTTGACACAGAGAGAGAGATTACAAGTAGGCAGAGAGGCAGGCAGAGAGACAGGGAGAGGAGGAAGCAGGCTCCCCGCTGAGCAGAGAGCCCGATGTGGGCCTCGATCCCAGGACCCTGAGATCATGACCTGAGCCGAAAGCAGAGGCTTTAACCCACTGAGCCACCCAGGCGCCCAAATTTAAAGTCTCTTGAGCCATATTTTCAACAAAATGTAGTGAGTGCAATACAGGACTAATAATAGAATGTTCCTTTTTCATGCAAAGGAGCATATAAATAATATTATCTGTAATCACCAATGTGTTGATGATTAGGTTCTCTAAAAAAGGAGAAACAAATAAAGTCCTGATTTATAGCATTCGCCAGTCTTCATGGTAAAATATTGCCACCATGGCTGATTTTAAGCTACCAATGTGTTGTCATTGAACTTGGAGTTGGAAGAGATGCTCACAGAAATATGAAATCGAGTATGCACTGGTTCTAGTACACCATCGTCTGTTATGCTCTGTATTACATGATTTCGTTTTAGTGGAACTTAGGTTTTTGAAAAAAAATAAATATTACTGAGAAAAATCAGCAGCAAGATTAAATGACTTTTTAAATTTGGACAAGTCAATCAACTTCTATGGCTCTCAGTTTCTTACTTTGTAATATTCCTTTGATTCCCCATACCAATTTAAAATGGTGAAAAATTATGTAACTGATAATATGGGAAGGGCTGATTAGACAATTATTTGTTAATTAGTTAACATATCAGTGGTGGTTCCCGGTATCACAGAATTTATCTTTTTCCATGCCTTGTTGACACACCCATAAGTGCAAATATTTTGAGAATTACAACATTGAATTATCAATTTTATTTGAAATTTTTTTTATTCTTTGCCCCAGGGGTACAGGTCTGTGAATCATTAGGCTTACACCTTTCACAGCATTCACCAAAGCACAAATCCTCCCCAATGTCCATAACCCATCGACCCTATCCCTACCCTCCCACCCCCCAGTAACCCTCAGTTTGTTTTGTGAGATTAGGAGTCTCTTATATTTGAATTTTTGAAAAATATTATAGTTCAGACATTTGTAAAACCGCGCCAAAGGCAATTAAAACCACACAGATTACCATCTTCTAACAGCTTCCTTCCTCTGTTAAGAAATAAAATTAAATATCTTTAATCTGGTTACTCCTTAGATTGCCTACCATTCTTTCATCTCTTACTCCATTCCAAACACAAAAGCCTTGAAAGATAATATGTAACAGCTTCTCTGGTCCATGGTGAGAAAGGAGGCAGAATTTATCTTCAAAAATCAACTAATTAACACTGACACACTTGGAATCGCTAAAGCTCGTTTTCCTTTGTATCTATTTGTTGAGTAAACAGATATCCAGTTATTTGTATTGAATTTGTTTTCTAGTTCGACAGCCTGGTTTTTGGCTGCCCATAAGTAGACTTGTGAAAGATGTGTTGACATTTAATTTATGCATAGTCAAAAAAGTCAAAAATCAATTTATTCTAGGCAGAAGAATTGGTCTTGGCAGAGGAGGTTGAGATTATAAATATAAGTATTATTTCTTGCAGGTGGAGAAGTCTCTTATAGTGTTACTTTTACCAACTCTATAAACATTTTATAAGAGAGCCATGGACTATATATAGACTTACTTGTCAGGACAATAAAGAATTATGAGAAAAGTTAAACTTTGAAGAGAAAGCTAATTTTCAGTGGCTTCAAAATAACATTACTGATATTTTGTCCTTGTTGAATGCCATAGTAATAATTTGTCATATTATCAGTTACCCTTTGTCATACCAGGGTATTTGCGACTAAGTATATCCCTTTGGGTTTGATTTTCTCCTGTACATTAGTCTTCTTTCTCCTCTTTCTCTTCAAAGTTACACCTACCCCATTAATATTTGACTCTAGATATTTTCTCCAGGATGCTTTGATGCAGATTAATTTGCCTGCAGACAAACACAGAGGCAGATGCTTCTCTGACTTCTGAATTCTCACTTTAAAGGACAGTGAAATTAAAGGTTAACAAGGTGCAAACAGATAAGTTATGTCATTGTTCTTGGAATCCATCTGCTACTGTACTTATAGTAAAGTAAGTCATAAGGTCAAACGTGCAATTTGTTATTGATATCTCTTTGCTGATTTAGTTAATAAAAACAATTAAATTAGTTATCTTGTTCTGATTACTTGTTGATAATTTTCTAATTCAAATTTAAACATAGTGTTTTATCTATAGAAAGGGGCAACAATAATGAAGCCTCATTTATGGGTTAAAACAATCACATGATGTCAATTATTCTGTAAAGGGAAAATTTGATAGAGAATGTAGTATTATGTTTTACTGAAGACCAGGACTGTGTTTATGCTGACTGAATCTGGTGACCTTGGAAATTTTATATGACCTCTTCAAGGCTCAATATCTCCCTCTGTAAAATGGAAATAAAATAACATCTGTACCATAGAATCACTGTGAGGATTATGTGAAATAAAGCATGAAAAATTTTAGCACAGGAGCTGGTTTAAAATCCTTGTCTGAGGATCTAGAACCTGGCGAGGGTAAACATTCTAATTTCTTGGGCTCTAACCTACAGAAATAGGGGTAATTTAAAAAAGAAACATTTACTCTTTTTTGTTTGGTTCATAGAAGCTTTATTCATAGTTGCCAAAATTTAGAAACAACCAAGATGCACTTTATTTATTTTATTTTTAAATTTTTTTATTATGTTATAATCACCACAGAATACATTGTTAGTTTTTGATGTAGTGCTCCATAATTCATTGCATCTAACATTCATTGTTCCATGCAATATGGGCCTTCCCCTTGGGGTGGTACTTCTCCTTGAGCTCATGTCTAAGTCACACAAAAGCCTGAGAATTGTGCTGAAATGCTGAATCCTCTTCCTACTTATTTGATCTTGGCTTCTCTAATCAAACAATATAGCTACATATTATAAATATTTCCACAGTTAGAGAAAAATCCAGCTATGTAAAAATTAGAGAAAATATAGAAATAAGTATATATATCACAAAATCAGATTTACTGAAAATTTAACATGTATTATTATATAAACCATGCTGTTTGAGTGTAATAGAATTCATTAAGGATAATGAAAGGGAAGACTTATTTATTAAAGTTTTGATAATATCTGTAGAATATATAGCTCAATATCTAGAATTATATTTGGGCAAACTGCCTGCTTTCTATTACTGCATACTGCACGTTGGAAAATTCTAAGATTAGGTTGTTAAAGGAGAGTGCATAAAACTGCTGATTCATTACTTTTCTAATAATAAACTATGACGACTACTATAAATGATTATCAGGGAATAGAATGAGCAATAGCTATAATGAACACAGAGGGGGTACATTTCCAAAATAGCGTGTGCCATATGTACCCACAAAACCAATTATGCAAGTAATGTACACATTGCTCATGCCATGTTTTGCAAATCAGCAAACTTTTTAAAGTTCTTTCTAATGAGAAGTTTGCTGATTGTTGCCCAGGGAAAATTAAGGAGGATCTGAGTAGTACTTTCTGGAGAAAATTACAGCTGGTTTTGGGTTTCTTTCCTTTAATCATCAAGAAAAATATTCATAAAGAAATTACATTTAGAAGCCTTTCGTTCCATAGGTAGGACTCACATTAGGCATTTACTATATTAATTAGAGCACTCTTTCATGGCTCCAGCAATATCGACCTAGCTCGTTGGCCTTTCGTGAAGAAAAGGGAAGGTATATTCATTTTACATCTGCAGGTTGATTTTTTGCATTGTTTCCACCTATTGCCTTAACTGTGCCAGTTTTCTTCTAAAGGAAATTCCCATGTTTCCATAAATTAGGACAAATAACAAAAGGCCACATGAGTCGTGGATGGAATTGAAGTTTTAGCTCTCTCACTTCCTAACTAGAAAACTCTAAGATACAACCAAAGCGGAGTTTACCATTTCTTCCTATAATTCCCCACATATATGTGATTTTCACAAGACATTTATCTCCCTTTTTGTTATTACCTACTTATAAATATGTCTTGCGAACTAGATCTTGATCAAGGATATAATTTTATTAATTATGATATCCCTAACACAACATCTGATCACTCTTAGGAACTTAATAAATGTTTGATGAGTGAATAAGTCTCCTTTATGATAAGGAAATGTATACTACTATGAAGCTATTTTTTTAGAGTTACATGAAATATGAAAGCACCAAACACAGGGCTTAGAATATAGTGAGTACTCAGTAAATGATAGCTAACTATACTTATTAAAAACAACTTATTAGTCTTTCCCAATATTACTTCTTTTATTTCTTGATAAAGTAGTCAAATTATTCTCACAAATTAACTTCCATTTCTGCTTCACTTATGGGGTCATTTTGCTATACTACTAAAATGTAATCTAGGCACCTGGGTGACTCGTTCATTAAGCATCTGCCTTTGGCTCATCTCAGATCCCAGTGTTCTGGGATCAATCCCCATATCAGGCTCCCTGCTCAGCTGGGAGCCTGCTTCTCCCTCTCCTACTCCCACTACTTGTGTTCCCTCTCTTGCTATGTCTCTCTCTGTCCAATAAATAAATAAAATCTTTTTTAAAAAATGTAATCTACACTTGGTAGCTGCAATGACCTCTACAAAAAATTCATTGAAGTCACTCACTTCTGCCATTTTCATAATTATTACTGAAATATCTTCCTATCTTTGTTTTACCAAATCTTGCATTTTTCATTCCTTTATTATGTCTCCCCATCTATAAAATACAATTATAGTACATATCGATTCATGATTTATTTTATCTGTTTACAGGCAAATTTAACTCCAACTTAAAAAAATATCTGATCAGGAGCACCTGAGTGTCTCAGGTGGTTAAATATCTGAGTCTTAATTTTGACTCAGTCATGATTTCAGGGTCTTGAGATTGAGCCCTGTGTTGGGCTCCAAGCCGGGCAGGAGCTTAAGCTGGACTGCTTAAGATTCTCTCTCCCTCTGACCCCCACAGACTTGTGTATTCTCTCTTTCAAAAAAATAAATAAATAAACAAATAAATAAAATATAAAAATAAAAAAATATAATCAGAATATTTATCTCATTTGTAGATAATGACAAAACATTATTTCTGAATAAAAGTAATGAAAATTAGTGGACATATCAACTATATTATTTCAGCAAATAAGAATGACAACCAGACTGTTGACAAAGGAATAATTCAGTATTACTAAAATCAGAAAGTACATTAAAAAGAATCACGGGATTGGTCTACTATTCAGGACCATGCATGATGCTTTACCAAGAAAGGAACTTGGCCAGGGATCTATTTCATATTGTTATAGGAATTGGTTGTCTAGATAGACAGAGAGATATTAAATATAGCTACAGCTATAGATATAAAATGTTGATAATTTGTATGATATGTATTCTTTTTTTTTTAAGATTTTATTTATTCATTTGACACAGAGAGAGAGATTACAAGTAGGCAGAGAGGCAGGCAGAGAGAGAGGAGAGAGGAGGAAGCAGGCTCCCCGCTGAGCAGAGAGCCTGATGTGGGCCTTGATCCCAGGACCCTGGGATCATGACCTGAGCTGAAGGCAGCGGCTTTAACCCACTGAGCCACCCAGGCGCCCTATGATATGTATTCTTAATATGATGTGATTGTTGAGAATTTTATTTTACCCCTGTTATCTTCCTCCCTGAAACCTAGAACCCCAATTTCATCTTGAGAAAAATATCAGACGAATCTGAATTCAGGGATTTTCTATAAAGCACTTAACTAACTAACTGTCAAGGCCATCAACAACTAGGAAAGATGAAGAAAATCATAATCTAGAGGAGCCTGGCCTTCGGCATCAGAGTTCAGGGGTTAAATACTGACTTTGTGTCTTTCTAGCTTTTAGATCTTATGCAAATTGTCAAACTTTTTGACATGTTCAGTTTTTTTTCATCTATAAAGTTGGAATGACAACATCATCTATAAAGTTGGAATTACAATAGCCAAAGGCTTCATATCAAATGAGATAATGTAGGTAAAAGACCTAGCAAATACCTGGAATGTTGGAGGAACGAAGTAGATACTGGTTCTCTCCTTCCTTCTCCTTCCAGTTCCACCAGGAGCTTAATCCATTCTAAAGTGCTCAAGGTTACATCACATTCCTGATAGTTAGCTATTACATATTCTTTTTTCTTCATTATCAAAGTAAAACATGAAAGGGGACTTATCATTTTATTGTTGGAATGGTTATCTGTAGCAGCCTTAAATATTGAATTTATGACAGAAGCAATTTACTTGAAAATGCTTTCCTCCCATTAAAACAAATTCAGTTTTGATTGTTTTGCTCTTTATTCCTTAGGTTTAGATATACCATTCTCTAATAATAGTAACCTCTTTTATGCCTAGTTAACTTTAAATCGTCCTATATTCTAACTGCAAAGTGAAACATTATATTTATTAAAATTTACAAAATCTTAAGGATGCTGACTGATTGAGGTTTATGAAGACAAGTTGTAGCTTATAACCACAAGCATAAATGATGCTGGTAGATATTCACTGGGTTTGTAAAAATGGAAAAAATTTCATTATAGATAATAAGAATTTTCCTATATTTTATTTAGAAACAAAAATTATTTTAAGAATTGCATGCCATTTAGATAATTCACAATTTTAAATTTTCTCCTTATGTTTTATTTTATAAAAGTTTGACCAGTTCTATTGTGCTTGTCTTTAAGCATAAGCACAAAATAATCACTAGTTTGAGTATTATCTCATGTCAATTTCTCATAAACCATGAGAAAGCTAGCATCTACTTTAACTCTAGAATAGAAGAAAGATAAAGTCAGTCTATAATTTTAGCCTGATGCTTATTTTATATTTTGGGAGATGAAAATTTTAATGTGAATCATAGGTAATTCCTTTGCTTGTGGTAATGTTACAAAAATACATTGGATCTTCAAAATGAAATAGCTTTTACACTTTATTCAAAGTATTTCACAGTGGGATTATAGAAAACAAATATAAAATATTTCTAAACAAATTTTCCCTTGCTTGCTGTTGACTTTAATTTTATTCAGCCAAAAATATACACAAGTTGATATTCAATAATATTAAATTGAGTACAATTTCCCTTTCTCCTGAGGAATATGTTTCATTATCCACTTACACCCATCATTTGTGAATAAAGAGGATATTTTGTTTATTGGATATAGAAGACAAGAAACTCCCCTAATGTAATTTCAGCTAATTAAAGACTCGTTAAGAAAGAAATAGAAAATGCCTGAGAACTTGCTTAAGTAATTTTAATTTTTAATCATTTTATTCTCTCACTAATTAAACAGTTTGATGCATACCTATGGGCTATTTACCTAGTTTTCTATATTTTATCCTATAATTTAGTGCATGCCTACTAATGAAATCATGATAGTTTTTGAAGGCATTCAGATTTTCCCCCCACATTTTATTTATAAGTACAATGCTTATATAATTCCCACAGATTTGGTATATACGTTTATATAGCTCCCTTCAATTCTATGAAAACAGAATTGTGGTAACCCCAATATTTAAGGAACAGATATAATGGAGAAAGAAAAGTCACTAAAAAGGATAGCAAATAAATGGTAAATGACAAAAAAGGACAACCATAGTGGAAAAGTGATAAGACACAGTTAAAAAGCATGGCCTGAAGTCTATGAACACTTAGGTTGGAATACCATCTTTTACTATTTACAAACTGTTTGACCTTGTCTGATTTACCTAGTTCTGTGAACCTTGGTTCCTTCAACTATAAATAAGTTATAATGCTATTTATCTTAAGTAGCTGTAAGGATTAACCATACCAAATATAACACATTTACCACAGTGCCTGGCACATGGTTGTGGCTGCCAACTAATTCTGGATCACTCTTCAGGTAACTACAACCTATTGGATTTTACTTCAATCCATACTTGTCTTATCTTCATATATATTCATTCCCCACCACCTCCTGACGTACCTCATTCCCCACTACCTCTTGAAGTGAACATCCACGTTCATGAGTTGTGCCTTTGTTATTTCTAAAACTACGTAATGGATTTTTCTTCCAGCTGGGGATTTTTATTACTGGGCAATCCCTACTCTTGTTTCAATACTTGACTTGAATGTTCCTCCTTGATAAGGCTTTTCTTGAATCAGCAGAGAAGAAATTAATATTTTATTTCTGCGTTCCTATAATAATTTATTTTAAACCACTAAAGTTGGGTGTAATTTTCTGTTAATACATGTATTTCCTCTGATAGGCCATCTTATTCACTTTGCATTCTTATTCCTAGGTGTTATTAATTTTTTTTAAGATTTATTATATTTATTTTAAAGAGAGAAAGAGCGCATGCTAGGGCGCGCACACACACATATGTGCGTATGAGTGGGGGAGGGGCGGAGGGAGAGGGACCAACAGACTCCCTGCTGAGTCAGGAAGGAAACACAGGGCTGCATCCCAGGACCCTGAAATCATGACCTGAGCCAAAACCAAGAGTCTTACAGGTAACCCACCAAGCCACGTAAGCGCCATTCTATGTGCTATTCAAATCCAATTCTCAATAAATATTTATTTCACAGTGAATTGTATATAATGATCTACTTTGTAATGGTGTGTCCTTTTGTTTTGTCTGCAAAATCAGCTATAAAATGATTAATAGGATTACAAATCTGCCTTTATTCTTTCTTTACTATTTACCCTTTAAAATTTAAGAATATGATAGATGTGTGCAAACTTTGAATACTGTTATTCATTTCAGACACTTGCCTTTCATCATAAATACAAAGCAGAAGATATTTTTTAGGTGGCTCTGAGCTGATACATTTTTATGGAGAAACAGACTGTCATCATTTGAAATGACATTAATGAATGTTTTATTAGGTGCCTTGGGGACATGATAATAACATCTAAAATCATTCATTTAGGTCACCACAATCTTTGGCAACGCAGATTGTAGTGCAAGTAAATATCATCTGATAAATTACATGAAAAGTTAACTTTATCTGTCAATACTGGAGATATTTTAGCAGGAAAACAAGAATTGTTATCATGTAATGTTTGTTTTTTTCCATTTGCTATAAATCATATAGAGGAGGGTTGGCATTTTATCAATTTAAATGGAAAGAAAAGAGAGACCATCTTTCTATCTTCTCCTTATGGTATTCCTTTTCCATTAATAATAGTTAACAACAACAACAATTCCTTGAGAAATATACCCTCAAGTGATTATTGTTAAGTATAATGGTTGTACTTTATTGAGCATAAATTATGCTATGGGATCTATTCTGAGAACATTATATATTATTTCATTTTTCCCCATAATAACTTGGAGGATGTCATTTAAATTTTATTTGCTATAAGAGAAAAACTGAGTCTCCATGAAGTCCAAGGTCTGTACAGCTAAAAGGTAATTAACTGAGGAGTTGAACCATGTTCTGCCTTGTTACAAAGCACATAATATAAAACAATTTCAGCATTTGGGCACATTTCACTTATATAATATTTTCTATGGATTGCTTCATTTTACCCTTACAAGAATTCTATTTCTTGAGAGATTTTTTCCCCCCTGTTTGGAAGCTAATGCACAGGAGGGAAAGTCATGGTGATAATCAGGACATATTTTACATAACTATTCTGCCATTGGTAGCCTTGTGCCTAATATTAGAGAAGGGTAACCTAGATGAACATGGATACTTACTCAAAAGTGTTCCTGTGAGATAAGAAGAAAGCAATTTGGGAATAGATGCCTTATATTAAATCTTCACTAACTTTTTTCCGGAGGTTAACTATAAATATTATCATCCTAATTTAACATTAGAGAAAACAGGCTTACGATCCTTAGTGCCATTTTTCTGTATTATAAATTGTAGATAATTATTTTCCTGTCTTACCAATTCCACATCATTGCTCTGAGAATCAATTTCACTACAGCAGATGAAAGTATATTGTAAACTACACAATGTTGTAAATGTCTTCGAAGAGGCACACGTGTGCACATATGTGATAGGAGATACTTAGCGAATTTGATAGCACCAAGGCATAAATCCAGGGCTTTTCATTCCCTTTCAAGTTAGTTCATTCTGCAAGTGGTTTTTTGAAGACCCAAAAGTATTTCCACATTATGCTAAGTTCTGAAAACTTAAATTAGGAAGGTAACAAAGAAAATGGAAGTTAATGGATGCATTTGGAATGGAATGGACATTTATTCCAGTATTTCCAAACATCCATGTTATTTTTATAATTAATAGAAGAACCAGATTTGAAAATCAGGTTTTTAAATCACTATTACACTTGAAAAGAAAAAAAAATCTTGGGAGACTTAGAAATACTTTTAAGGACTGAAACTACATAGACTTAAAAATACAAAAGGTGTTATTGACTTTGGTTGAGTAAGCTATTAAAAATTTTCTTTTTGAAGTGCCATAGTTAAGAGCACCTGGCTGTCACGGTTGCTTAAGTGTCTGACTTGGTTTCAGCTAAGGTCATAACTTCAAGGTTGTGAGATCAAGCCCTATGTTGGGCTCCACACTGAGCTTGGAGTCTGCTTGAGATTCTCTCTCCCTCTCCCTCTACCCCTCCTGCTCATGCTCTCTCTCTCTTTCTCAAATAAATAAATAAATCTTTAAAAAATTTTAAAGTGATATTATTTAATTAAAATGTCTTTTTTTAATTTTCCAGAATAAATAAATGGTATTGATTTCAAAAATTGGAAGTACAAATGAACTAAAATAAAAACATTTTAAAATATAAATTTCTTTCATTTATCATTTTAGAACTAACCATAATCTTATTTTACAGTTTCATAATAATTTTAATGTCAGCTTAAGAATGATTGCTTGTTCATTAAATGCTCATGTTAGTATCATTGAGTTCACAATGGGTATATTATAGTACTTCATTACAATGTAATTATTTCAAGAAAGTTGATAAAAAATGATTCAGATATCTGAAAATATAACCAGTTTACCTTGAAGCTTATTGGCAATTATATCACTTTATTTAAAACACAGAGGAAAAAGAATCTTAGAGACACTGATTATAATGCAATGTAAGACCTAAACTTATATTACTCATATCAGAGCACTTAAATATATAAAGCAAACATTAATAGACCTGAAGGAAGAAATAGAGAATACAATAACAATAGGGGTCTTTAATATCCCACCTTTCAACAATGGATAGATGACCCAGACAGGATCAATAAGGAAACAGTGGACTTATCCTACAAGTTAGACCAGTGGGACTTAACAGGTATACACAGAACAGTCCGTCCAACAGCAGCCACTACACATTCTTTTCATGCATGCATGGAACATTCTCCAGGATAGATCGTATGTTAGACCACAGATAAGTCCTAAGAAATTTAAGACAATTGAAATCATAGCAAGCATCTTCTCTGATCACAACAGTATGAAACTAGAAATCAATAACAAGAAGAAAACTAGACAATCCACAAATATGTGGAAAATACACAATGTACTTCTGAACAACCAGTGTGTCAAAGAAAAATCAAAAAAGAAAAAAACAACATCTTGAGACAAATGGAAATGGAAATATAACATATCAAACATTAAGGAACAGAGCAAAATCAGTTTTTAAGAAGAAGTGATAGCATATACACCAACACTAAGGAAATAGCTCAAATAGATAATCTAACTTTGCACCTCAAGGAACTAGAAAAAGGAGAACAAACTAAGACTACAGTTAGTAGAAGGATGGAAATAATAAAGATCAGAGCAGATTATACAAAACAGAACTAAAAAGATAATAGAAAAGATCAATGAAACTAAGAGCTGGTATCTGTCAACACAAGAATGTATCAAGACTATCTTTGTTTGTTTGTTTTTAAGCTAGTGAGAAACAAAATGGGAATGGCTTTAATACTTAGGTGGAGTTTAATAAGATATTCTGTAATTTTAGGGCAGGGAAGGGGGAGTCCATCACATATCTAATGAATGAACATCTTAAAATAATTTGTGGATATCCTACCAAATCAAGGAACAATTCTGAGCCAGGCTTTGAGGAAAATTTTCTGGGGTAGTTATGTATGATTAAGCAATTCCATAAGGACATCCAGTCCATTCTTGTCAGATAATATTCACAGTGGACTATTACTCAGCCTTAATTAAGAAGGTAATCCTATTGTTCACAACAATAGTGAAATAAGCCAGGCAGAGAGAGAGAGAGGAATACTGCATGGTGTCACCTATATGTAAACTCTAATCAAACAAAAAAAGTCAAACTCATAGAAACATGGGTAGAAAAGGGGACACCAGGTCCTGGGGTGTGAGAGAAATAGGGAGAGGTTGGTCAAATTAGGGGGTGCCTGGGTGGTGTGGTTGGTTAAGCATCTGCCTTCAGCTCAGGTCATGATCCCAGGGTCCTGAGATTGAGCCCCACATCAGGCTCCCTGCTTTGTGGGAAGCCTGCTTCTCCTTCTCCCCAACTTGCTCTCTCTAGCTCTCTCCCTGTATCTCTCCAATAAATAAATAAAATCTTAAAAAAATAAAATAAAATAAAGATAAATTAGGCCTGAGGGTCTAATATATAATATGGCAGTTACATGATCATGCTGTATTAAACAATTAAAATTTTCTAAGAGAGTAAAACTTAAGTTTTCTCACCAGATAACTAAATAAAGATAAGTATGTGAGGTAATGGATGTGCTAATTTGAAGGGTGGAATTCTTTCACAGAGTATATCAAGTCATTATGTTGTATACTTTAAATACACGACAATTTTATTTGTCAATTACACCTCAATAAAACTGAAAATATTAAATTACTCATATCTCATTAGAGTATAGGTAAATAGACAAAAAATCCTATGTTTAAAAGAACCAAGAAAAAAAAATCCTATGTTTGACACAATGTGGTAAGGGTCAGAAATAAGACTCTTAATTTTGTGAGTCACACTAAATTATTTTTACATATTTTATGTATGTCATCAGCTCATTACAAGGTAAAAATATGTTAGTTTTAAAATAATTTTTTCTTGAAAATAACAAGTATGTTTTTCTTTTAAAAGAAAACTTACTTATTTTCCATTTGGTGGCAAGGATTTTATCTTTTTTAACTATTAAATATTTCAATAATACTAATCAGATATTTACTATATGTCAGGCACCGTGCTATGCATTAGTACTAATTAGATAATTAAGGTATGCTTCAGCATCTCCTATTTAGGACTGGACAGTCTAAGAGTTAAGAACTATGATAATAACTATTTAAAAATTAAATTTAACTTGAATTCAAAAGTAATCAAACTTTAGATTCGATTAAAGGAAAGGCCCATTCTGGTTAATGTGATTTTATTAATTAAGAAATCATTAAGGAATAACTAAATGAAATCCTGCACCATAACTTTCCAAATTAATTTAAATCTCTAGTCATATTCTCTTCCTATCACTTGGGGCAAAGTCCAAGTTCTGATTTACTTCTGTCTGTATTTTCACATTTCATATCCCATCAGGTATTCTGCTGCTTTCTTTCTAAATGCTATTATGCCTAATCTAAAATATATCACAATTCTATTTGTATGTTTGAGTGTATGTGTGTGCATGTGTGTGATGTAGAATTACATGAAGGAGGTAAAGTCTATCCTAGGCTAATTCCAGTCTATAAAGAAAAATAAAGTCAACTATTTCCTTTAATCAGTATTGTGTTTTATTTATAAGATTAAAGTTATAGGACTCAATAATCCAACTTGAGACTACTGTTGAATTATTATTGTATGAACTTCATTACATATAATACAGGTCCTAGTAGGATTTTTCTTGAAGATAGTGGTTATTTTTACAGTTCATTCCACTGAGAAAATGTTCAACCTGGAGTGGAAAGGTCTTAAACTGGTTTAAGGATGAAGTTTCTCATCTCTCTAAAACTCTTAGGTGATATGTGCTACAGTGAAGTTGTGTTGTGTGTGTGTGTGTGTGAGAGAGAGAGAGAGAGAGAGAGAGAGAGAGAGAGAGAGAGAGGGAGGTAGGTTGAAAGGTAAACCTGTTCCTATTATAAAAAGTGGTTGAGAACTAGGCATATACATGTGTTTACAAGTGCTCCTAACTGCAGATTTAGACCTAAGAACTATGAAAAAAGCTGAATCTTACAATAATGGTTGTAACTGTTTAATATTTCTTTCATTCATTTGGAGTTCTGAGTGCCTATTTACAATCTAGCAGTAGCTTCCATACTGGTCTCATTATGAGCAGCAATCTGATTTCAAAGGGCTTGTCCCAGTGAGCAGGATGAATCAGTTCATTTTTTTTTAAAGATTTTATTTATTTATTTGACAGAGAGAGAGATCACAAGGAGGTAGAGAGGCAGGCAGAGAGAGAGAGGCGGAAGCAGGCTCCTCGCTGAGCAGGGAGCCCGATGCGGGCCTCGATCCCAGGACCCTGAGATCATGACCTGAGCCGAAAGCAGAGGCTTTAACTCACTGAGCCACCCAGGCGCCCAAATCAGTTCATATTTATTGTCTGCCTATCATCCTAGGAACCCAAAGATACATTTGTGAACAAAACTGATACCATACATGTTCTCAAGTAGCTTAAAAGTATACAAAGTGCTATTGAAGAGAATTACAGATAGTGTGAAAGCATCTTTCAAAACATTAAACCCCACCTGAAGAGTGAAGGAAAGTTTCTCTAATACTTTTTAGGGAAAATGTGAAAGAGAATAAGGAGATAAGAAGATGAAGAGAGGGTTCTCAATCCTGAGTGCACACTGGAATCACCTGGGAAGTTTTTAAAGATATACTGATACAGATATAATACCAGATATTATTATTTATTTAATACCAGATATTATTATTTAATTTGTCTTAGGTGCTACTTAGCTGAGATTTTTTAAAAGCTCCATGAATGTGCAGCCAAGGTTAAGGACCACTCACTGTTCCAGGCAGTGGCAACAGCATGAGAAAAGCCAAGGACTGATGAGATCTGACATGTTTAAGTACCTAAAATATTTCATCTTGGGTTTAAGAGAAAGATGGAGCCAGAGGGCTTTTGATAGCAAGGCAATGTGCCTGAGTAGTAGGAGGCCCAGAAAAGAGTCAAGATCTGCAGTTGGGTGTGGAAGGAATATTTCTGCTGATAGAATAAATGTTTCATTATTACCAGGTGTTAGGGTGATAGCTGAAATGATTCTAGCCATGTAGAACTAACTTTCTATAGATGATTATATACCACTACCCATTACATGTGGTTTAAAACCCATTCAAAATTAATGTATAACTAATGAAAATGGTATCTAATAATGAAGTGAGATTTATGAATTTTTCATATATTTGATACCAGGAGACTTAAAACTAAATTTCTTGCCATTCCAGTGTGGTAACAAATCATTTCTTGCAAAAATAAAATACCGCATCTTTGGGTATGCAATGACACATGTTTTGATAATAGATAATGCAGGAAAACATAGGTCTTAAGTGGGGAATAATGAAAATTTGGGGGATAGAATTTTAAAAGGACAATCACAACATTGATTAGCTTTGATTTATTCTTATGATTTATGCTTTTCCAAAGCTAAACAAATCTATAAAAAAAAATAACTCGTTAATTTATTCTCTCAGGTAATCATAGCTTAGGTGAGGAACAGATATGTGGTAAGGAAGAAAAGATACAGACTGGGGAAGAATAAAGGCTAACTGGACAAGAGATTTATAGGTGGTTAAGATTTGAATAAAATGAACAGTTTAAATAAAGGAAATCTTCCCTAGAAATAGCACCAAAAATCTGGGGGAAAGCATGAATACAAAGAAATAAATAGCCAAATGAGGTGAATTTTATTTAATGTTATCATTTAATTGGCAATAAGAAGATATTTAAACTGCTTGCTGGGGGGAGCAGTTAAGAGGGATGGGTGGCTGGGTGATGGACACTGGGGAGGGTATATGCTATGGTGAGAGCTATGAATTGTGTAAGACTGATGAATCACAGACCTGTACCCCTGAAACAAATAATACATTATATGTTAATTTAAAAAAAAAGGTATTTAAACTTGGGAAGAACCTTTCATTGCTTGTCCAATGTCTGGCTCTTACTAAGTAGGGAGAATTTTGTTCAATTAGTTGTTTTTCCCCCACACTTCCTAAGTGCTTCAGAGGAAACTGACATTATCCAAGTTCCAGAGGTGGGCCCTGCTCTACTAAAGGGCATTGCTATCCATCTCTCCATGGAGTTCGGTTTAGAAAAAAGAATTTGAGTCAATCAAACCACAGCATTGGTCCTTGTTGTCGGAGATTTGTTCAGGGGAAGCCACGTGATCTTCACCAAAGAGAATTGTCCTGAAGTTTCCAGGTTACAAAATTCCATAAATTCTTTAACATAGCTACACAAGGAGCAAGGAGGTGTTCTTGTTGTGGAACTTAGAATTGCTGTAGCCATTTTGAAAACATGTGGAAGCCTGCATAAGAATGAAACTGACCTTGATGAATGTACAACAGAGATATGACAACCTTGCGATAAATCTCTTTTTAACTGTGGGCCTTCCTGTTAAATTAATTGATAGGTCTTTTTATTGTGTAAGCCATTTTAGATTGATTTGTCAGCAGCTTGCCACAAAAAAAGAGCCTAGAAGAATATCCAAGCAACTTAAAGACAAAAGTAGACTTCATAATTTTGGCCCCTTTTCTTCCAATTTTATCTCTCTACTATGTCATGTCTTATAGATTAATTTTCTGTGCAATCTTGCCATAACTCAATTTTTCACTGAACCATTTAATATATTTTTCTCCTTTGCTAGCACACTAGTATAAAATGATTGGTTCATGAATAAAACATAATACTAATCAATTCTTCTCAGTTTTTTTAGGTGTGTTCTGACCCAATCTGGGTTTTGGAAAGACTCATATTTTTCAAATTTGTTACTATCCTTTTCATGGAATTTACCTTAAAATTAATCCTTAGGTGCTAAAGAAGAAGAAATTTCTTTTAGGCCCAATAATAAACACTTTAAATGAGAATTGCAGTATTTTTATTATCTTAACCAATAAATTGATATATTTATAATGTCTTTTAAAAAGCAAAGAGAGCATATCAAGATTAGGATAAGGTTGAATTGGTTTCCTTGCTTAAGATAACTAAAATAGCACAATGAAAACTTGTTGGACTCAGAAATAGATCATGGATAATGCGAACAAAAGAAGTTTTTCATGACACTTTCACTTTTTAAAACTTGTATACAGTTCTGAACTTCATGGAACAATTTCATCATTGTTCAAATTTTAGTGGAATACATCCTAACTTTTCTGTTGTCTAGACTCCTTGTTTGGGGGGTAAAATTCACTTAGGAACATTCTCATTTCACAATCAAATATCGATGAGTTTCAGAAAACTATAGAATTGGCAAATTCCAGAGTGTTTGTAAAGCTATTATTATGTTAAAGAAAGTACATTTGTATTTTTACAACTTGAACCAGTTTACCCAAATTGTTTAAAAGTGAAGGATGCCACACAGGGATGCATTATTTACAGGACTTGTGAAGGCATTAGGAAAACAGGCCTAAAGTGCTGCATTTGCATTAAAGCACAGCTTTACTGCCATACAAACAGGGCCTCTCTTGAAATGGAAATTGTTAATAAATCTAGAGCTTTATAGCTTTGCCTTGTAAAAAGCTTTTTGAGGGGAGGAGGGATCATTTTCCCTTGATGGAACAGTGCTATCGTTGTTCAGCTACAGCAAATGCAAGGATGTCTAGGGAATCAGCAACGCGCTAGTAATTCTTCAGATTGATGTGTTTTATCACCCATGGAATTTGGATGAAACCCTCTTGGTCTTTTTAATACTCTTTCTTAGAGACTGAACTTCAAATTTCCTCTTTTATGTGAAAGGAATTTAAAGAGACTTTAGAGTCTGAGTGCATCAACCATGGCAGTGCTGTCCCCAGCAGTCTTGACATCTGCACAGGCCTTCTGTGTCCTTGGTAGCTTCCCTGCCACTGTTGGAAACATGTCATTATCATCAGATGATCTTCCATGTGGAAAAGCCCAGGGTAAAGCAGCTTCTGCCTTGTTAAGATAAGCATTTTTGAATGCTGTATATTACAAATCACAGTGGCTGTTGAAAATTACAAAGGTTTGAAGTCAATTATAGGTGCTCCTGTCTAGTAAACTAGGAATATAATTTCTCAAGGTATGTAGGCTTACTGTAAACAAATGTACTTCTCAACCTAAATGTATGAGAATTTAATAAATACTAACTGTGGGGAGGTAGTAATTCCCTTGAATAAGTTGTTTGCTACCTATTGTATCATTCAGCTCATACAAAATCACTCAGAATTTAAATCTGGCAAAAACCAACAACTTGACATAAATTATAGTCCG
This sequence comes from Ailurus styani, assembly GCA_002007465.1. NCBI lineage: Eukaryota > Metazoa > Chordata > Mammalia > Carnivora > Ailuridae > Ailurus > Ailurus styani. The sequence goes on from LNAC01001102.1 coordinate 75,779, forward strand.
TGTCCCAATATTTTCTATGTAGTACATGGAAAAAAAATTTCTACAATATTTTGTATTTTTTGTTCTATTTAGCACATAACCACAGTTATATGGGACCAGACTGTCAGACAAACAATAAAACTAGCTACTCATCATTTCTTCAGGTCTTTTGGCTCCTATTGCTTTGAGGGCTTTAAAGGTTCACATACAAAGGAGACTAATGTTAAAAATGATGACATTCATTTCTGCAAAAATATCTTTAATAAAAAAAGGTATTTACAGACACTAGTGAGGTATGCTTGCCTGATTCTTCTGACTTGCATGAGAATGGCATGTGTATAACTTAACCCCTCTAGAAGCTGAAGACACTCCCCAAATAAGAAAACATTAAAAGACAGTAAAGAAACTAGATCTCCTGTCTCTGTCTCATGAGAGTCACAAGTTCATGAGCTAATGTTAAGTCACTTGATTATTCATGATAGCATATAAGAGTGCATATGGAGGAGAAGAGCAAATAGATGATCAAAAAGCACATATAGGTACTCATTAACTTCTGTCACATAATATAGGAAAGAAGAACAGAACTATTATGACTATAGATCACATCTTAAATTGGAGCCTGTCAAATTTAGCCATAGAGTGGTGGTTTCTAATCTTTATTTAACAACAAAAGTCTCCTTAATTACACTTTCCCTTTCTCTCTGAATCCTCATCTCTCTGTGTCTTCCCATGAGCTTGACTCTAGCAGATTTCTGTCTAGTGGATTTCACTTTTAGGTAATAATTATTTTCTGTGGAAGCTAAATGTCAAGGGGGCTGTTTACAATTTCTTCAGTGGCTGTGTCTAGGCTTCCTCTGTAGGACACAGCTGCATCCCCATGTTTCACCAAATGTTCTGGAAGAAAGCTATCATCTTTCCTCATCTTAGTCATTAGTTCAAGAGGAAACCTGAAACAAGTTTAGCTGATCACTAAACTCTCATAGCAAAAATATAGATATTGCTGCTTTCAGGCATTAAAAAATTTGAAGACAATTTTTAAACCCGTAATTCTAGCCTCAAGCTTGAAGTTTCCCTTTTTATTTTATAGAAAGACTAAGATTCACAGTGTAAGGCAGTCAGAACTCCTCTCCGAAACCCTTAGGCAACATATGGGAAGAGGGTGGATGGGGCATCATCAAGCTAAAAGAGGTCTGATTATCCAAGTGAGTTGTTTAGTCCTGTATTCTACACTTTGTCTTGAAAGTAATAGCTATAAATAGTCATCATTTCTAATATATTGGTCCTGAAAAAAATGAGAACCACTGTCTTAAAGCTAAGGAAATGATCTCTAAGAAAACCATTAGAATAATATGATTTAAGACTAGGGAAAGAAGATGACAGAGGAGTAAGAAGACTGTAGGCTCCTTCTATCCCAGGAAACAACTAGATAACTATCAAATCATTCTAAATACCACAGAAATCAATCTGAAGACTCCACAACTAAAGGGAAAGAAGAAGCCACATCAAAGAAAGTAGGAAGTGCAGAGATGTGGTTTAGGGGAGAAACAGATAGCAGGTGTTATAGAGGAGAGGGATCCATGGTCACAGAGAAAGGAAAGAGAGAGAAAGAGAGAGAGGGAGAGAGAGAGTGAGAACAAACAGGGAAAAAACATACAAGGAGAATATTTCCCCAAAGCCAACTGTCTTCTTGAGAAGACAAGAGGGACAAATTTTAAGTTCTTGCAACCTGTGGGGCTTAAAGGTTGAGTTATAAAGGTCAGCAGACTTGGCTAGAATTGAGCCTTGAGCCCCTACTCCTGCAGAGAAATCAGGGAAAGAACCTAGAGGCAGATAGCATGGAAACAGTGGTCTGAATAACACTTGGGGCACACAGGGAGTAGATTATTCACTCTACTCGGAGCTCATCCTGAGAGGTAGCATTCATTGAGGTGCCTCTCTGGTGACTAAAGAGCTGGCTAGTGTGCCCTTTCCCCCTCCCGCCCTTCAGAATGACTGCAGAGAAAACTTCTGGAAGCAGTGCAGTGCCCACACAGGCTGCCCAACATGCTCACACCAAGTCCAACAACCCTGTGCTCTGCAGGGACTGCCTTTCTTAGACAAGCTTGCCTCAGTCTCAGTGCAGAGGGCCTATTTCCCCAGAAATCCAGCAGAAACATCAGCCTACACCACATCTGACCAGAGAGCTCTGCAGGGTTACAGTTCTAGTGGATTTAGCATCGGGTCTCATTTCATAAGCAGACCAGAGCACAACTAGTTAAAACTCACGACATTCTAGCCAAGGACCAAACACTGCCCACTGTAGGAGAGGAGGGCTTCTGCAGACCACTGGCCTGAAGGAAAGAGTAGCCAAAAACACAACAGTAGAGTGTGTGGAGCACACACCACGAACACGCCATGAAACACCATACCCTGCAATATATGACCTCTTCTTCATAAGCCAATACCCTCAGGAACCAGGAGACACAACAGGCCTTTCTAATACAGATGTGTGCCCCAAGTGTGCCCCAAGTGTTATCTAATACAGATGCCAAAGATTTAGACAAAATGTCAAGATTTCATCCCAAATGAAAGAGCAAGATAAGGTCATGGCCAGAGATCTAAGGAAAACAGATATAAGTAACATGTCTGATGGAGAATTTAAAGCAACAATCAGGGTGCCTGTGTGGCTCAGTGGGTTAAAGCCTCTGCCTTCGTCTCAGGTCATGATCTCAGGGTCCTGGGATCAAGGCCTGCATTGGGCTCCCTGCTCAGTGGGGAGCCTGCTTCCTCCTCTCTCTGCCTGTGTCTCTGCCTACTTGTGATCTCTCTCTCTGTCAAATAAGCAAATCTTTAAAAAAATAAAAAAATAAAGCAACAATCATAAGGATAATTGCTGGGCTTGGAATGAAAAAAATCAGGGCGACCCTTAAAACAGAGATAAAAGAGTTCTAAAAGCATCAGTCAAAAATGTAAAATGCATTAACTGAAATTGGAAATAGACTTGATGCAATGACCACAAGGATGGAAGATGCAGAGGAATGAATATGTGCTATAGAAGACAAAATAATCTAAAATAATGAGGCTCAACAAGAGAAAGTAAGAAGAATTATGGAATAAGAGAATAGATTTAGGGAACTCAGGGACTTCATTAAGCATAACATTTGTATTATAGGAGTCCCAGAAGAAGAAAAGATAGAAAAGGGGACAGAAAATTTATTTGATAAAATAACAGCTGAAAACTTCCCTAATCTGGGGAAAGAAAAAGAAATCCAGATCTAGAAGAATAGAGAACTCCAACCAAAATCAACAAATGCAGGTCAACACCAAGATATATTTTAATTGCAAAAAAGATAGTGATAAAGAAAAAAAATATAAACAGAATAAAGACCAAAGAGTCCTTTACTTTTAGGAGAAGACTGATAAAGCTAGCTGGAGATTTCTCAACAGAAAATTGGCTAGGCAGAAGGGAGTGGCATGACATATTCAAATTGTTGAATGATAAAAAACTACAGTCAAGAATACTCTAACCAGCAAGGAAATCATTCAGAATGGAAGGAGAGATAAAGAGCTTCTCAGACCAAAACAAACAAACAAACAAACAAACAAACAAACAAAAAACCCCAACAACTAAAGGAGTTTGCGATCACTGAAACAGCCTTACAAGAAATATTAAAGGGAATTTTTTGAGTGGAAAGGAAAGATCAAAAGTTAAAAAGACGAGGGACGCCTGGGTGGCTCAGTTGGTTAAGCAGCTGCCTTTGGCTCAGGTCATGATTCCAGGGTCCTGGGATCGAGCTCACATCCGACTCCCTGCTCAGCAGAGAGCTTGCTTCTCTTTCTCCCTCTGCCTGTCACTCTGCTTACCTGTGCTCTCTCTCTATCTCTCTGTTAAATAAATAAATAAATAAAATCTTTTAAAAAAGTAAAAAAGGCAAGAAAGGAACAGAGAAAATCTCCAAAAATGACAAAATAAGTAATAAAATGGCACTAGATACATATCTATCAATAATTACTTTGAATGTGAATAGGCTAAATGCTCCAATCAAAGGGAATAGGGTGTCTGAATGGCTCATAAAAAAAAAAAGCAACAACAACAACAAAAAACAAGACCTATCTATATACTGCCAAAAGAGACGAATTTTAGACTTAATATACCTGCAGATTGAAAGGGAGGGGATGGGGGCACCTGGGTGGCTCAATCATTAAGCGTCTGCCTTTGGCTAGGGTCATGATCCCAGGGTCCTGGGTTCAGGCCCGCATTGGGCTCTCTGCTCTGTGGGAAAATCTGCTTCTCTCTCTCTCTCCCACTCCCCCTGCTGGTGTTCCCTCTCTTGCTGTGTCTCTCTCTGTCAAATAAATAAAATCTTAAAAAAAAAAAAGGAGGGGATGGAGAAACATTTATCACACCAATGGATGTCAAGAGAAAGCTGGAGTAGCCATACTTACATCTGACAAACTAGACTTTAAACGAAAGATTATAACAAGAGATGAAGAGGTGAAGAGATCATCATAAAAGGGAGGATCTAAAAATTGTGAATATTTATGCACCCAGCCTGGAAGCACCCAAGTATATAAAACAGATAATAACAAACATCACGGAATTAATTGATAATAATACAATAATAGTAGGGAAATTTAACATGTCACTTACATCAATGGACAAATTAGAGGAACAGAAAATCAACATGGAAACTTGCTTTGAATGACAGTAGGCTAGATAGACTCAATAGATATTTTCAGAACATTTTATACTAAAACAGCAGAATACACATTCTTTTCAAATGCATATGGGCTATTCTCCACAATAGATCACATATTAGGTCACAAATCAGGCCTCATCAAGTATAAAAAGACTGAGATCATACCATACATCTTTTCTTTCTTTCTCTCTCCCTTTCTTTTCCTTTCTTCCTTCTTTCCTTCCTTCCAGCCTTCCTTCCTTCCTTCCTTTTTTCTTCTTTCCTTTTTTTTTAATTTAAAGATTTACTTATGGGTGGTGCAGTCATCAAGTGACTGATTCTTGATTTTAGCTCAGACTATGATCTCAGAGTTGTGAGATCAAGCCCTGTGTTGGGCTCTGTGCTCAGTGTGGAATCTGCTTGGGATTCTCTCTCCCTCATCCCTGATCCTCCTGCTCCTGCTCTCTCTTTCTCCCTCTCTCAAAATAAATAAATAAAGATAAAACAAATTGAAATGAAATAAAATAAGAGAATTCATAAATAATAGGAGTCATAGGAAGTTACCATTCAAAAAACTTGACTGTGCATATACCTGTGAAAAATAGGAACATTATACCACATGCATTAAAATTAAGGAGAAAAGCACACTCTGAACATATTAAATTATAAATTATTCCAATCCATGAGTATGGTATATCTTTCCATTTGTTTGTGCCGTCTTCAATTTCTTTCATTAATGTCCTACAGTTTTCAGAATACACATCTTTTACCTCCTTAATTAAATTTATTCCTAAGTATTTTATTCTTTTTGATAAAATTATAAGTAAAATTATTTCTTAATTTCTCTTCCACTACTTCATTATTAGGTTATACAAACTGTCAAAAATTCTGTATATAAATTTGTGTCTTGCAGATTTACTGAATTCGTTTATTAGTTCTATTAGTTTTATTTGATGGAGTCTGTAGAGTTGTTTATAGATAGTATTACATCAACTGCAAATAGTTGCAGCTTTAGTTGTCCCTTACCAATATGGATGCCTTTTATTTCTTTTTCTTGTCTGACGTCTATGTCTAGGACTTCAAATACCATGCTATTCAGAAAGTGGTGAGAGTGGATATCCTTGTCTTGTTCCTGATTTTAGAAGAAAGATTTTCAATTTCTCACCATTGAATATGATATTAGTTGTGGGTTTGTCATATAGGGTCTTTATCATGTTGAATTATGTTGTCTCTAAACCTACTTTGTTGAGAGTTTTTGTCATAAACAGATGTGGAATTTTGTCAAATGTTTTTCTGTATCTATTGAAATAGTCAGACTTCCATGTTTTGGAAGAGTAACATTAATCTTTTTAGATATATACACACTTTTTGTATCTATCTATCTATCACCTATCCCCTCCCCCACAGACACATCTTTTTTTATATTTCCAAGGTTTTTTTTTTTCCAATATTTTATTTATTTATTTATTTGATGGAGAGAGACACAGCGAGAGAGGGAACAATGGGAGAGGGAGAAGCAGGCTTCCGGCTAAACAGGGAGCCCAATGTGGAGCTCAATCCCAGGACCCTGGGATCATGAACTGAGCAGAAGGCAGACGCTTAATGACTGAGCCACTCAGGCACCCCTATTTCCAAATTTTTGATGCAAAGTCATTTTATCAGTCTATTAAAAACCTTTTAGAGTAATTCATGCTCAGAGTTAGTGTTATGGACATAGATGATAGTGTTTTCTTTGAGTCACATTTAACATTCGATCATTAACATCTTCTTTCATGTTATATTGATATATTCTATTCAGTCTCAACTTATATTTGAACTGGAACACTAATTTGATTTGACACCTCAGTTGAGAAAATCATTGAACCAGAAATCAGTCACCCACTAATAACAACTTAAATGCATTTTACTCCTCACTAACGTCACTACCTAGCACCCACTACAGATTCTTTTTATTATTGAATTTTCAATCAGAGATAATATTTAAAAATGAGAGGACTTATGGCATGATCTTAAATTCATTATTATTCATATAATTCATTAATTTGTGTAATGAATACTTAAGTATCTAATAAATGTCAGGCATTGCTTTTGTACTGGGGAAACAAAAAGAAAAAAAGAAGAACTAAAGAAATTCTTTGCTCTTATAAATATAACTTCTTAGTCAGGAAAGATGGGCAGTAGTAGATAGTAAAAATCAAATTAATAAACTCTTTGTCAGGAGGCCATAGGTATTCAGAAGACAATTAAACAGGCATGGGAATAAGATGGTCAAGTGTTATTTAATGTACTTATTTTATTGTATATTATGTTATTAATATTATATTATGAAATATATATTTCAATTTGTGTCAATCTATTGTCATTGAATGCCTTGCTTCTATCTTATTTTATCAATTATTTTATTTATTCACTTTTATCTCCTTTCTCCATTGCTATATTGTTCTCTGATCTAAAAGCAACTATTCTAAAATAAATAAATAAATAAATAAATAAAAGCAACTATTCTAGTGGCGACTGGGTGGCTCAGTCAGTTAAGCATCTGACTTTGGCTCAGGTCATGATCTTAGGTTCCTGGAATTGAGCCCCACATCAGGGTTCTGCTCAGTTTGGAGTCTACTTATCTCTCTACTCCTTTCCCCTCACCCTTTGATTTGTGCTCTCTCTCTCAAATAAATAAAATCTTAAAAAAAGAGAGAATGAATGAATTAATTAAAAGCAACCATTCTAATGTACTTAGTATATATCATACTGTTTGCATAAGTTCTTATAAACTATTTTGGATATGATTAATTAATTGTAGTGAACCTACAAGTCTCATTTTCTTCTCACTTTTTTCCCACTTAATTCTATGCTTTCCTACATGTACATCTAGTCAATTTCTTATAAGTTTGGCCCATACCATTATGCCAGAGAATTTGTTCACTATTTCTTCCATTCTAGGGTCCTCGTTAATACCAAACAGTCAGCCAAGGATCCTCAAATGGGGTGGTAAAGTATATATTTAAAGTCTATGCAAAATTATGTTTTTTCTATTACTGTTCTTTGAATCATAGATTCTCATGATTGGCATTAAGTTCCAATGTTATGTAGCATAACTCATTTTTCAATGCTTGCTTTCCTTCTACAAGAGCCAAACTGACACATGTGTTTTTGAATACTTGGATATCAATACTTAGATATTCTGACTGGGAGATAGCACAAAGTACAGTTTGTTAATTGTGGCTATTAAAAAGTTATTTTTTTAATAGTTAGAGAAATAAATCTGGTGAAAAATGAAAATGGGCAGAATTATTGGCAAAGTACCATCTAATTAAGTAAAGATGTTAACATGGAATAGATTTAGTACAATAAAAATGTGTTAACTAGGAAGTTGGGCTGGTAACAGTACCTAGAGTGGGAATAGAAGTATCTGAAGTCCATGAATCCAAGTATTGTTAAGAGTAAGGTTCCTACAAATTTTAAATATAAAGTAAGGAAGAAAATTATGTGACCTCCAAAGCCAAATGCAAATCAAAACCACAATGAAATATTACCTTATGCCTGTCATAATGGCTATTATTTAAAAAAGGAAAAGATAAGAAATAACAAGTGTTGGTAAGAATGTAAAGAAAAGTGAACCTTAGTGCACAGTTGGTGGAAATGTAAATTGATGCAGTCACTATGGAAAACAGTATGGAGGTTCCTCAAAAGAGAAATACCATATGATTTAGCAATGTTACTAATGGGTATCTATGTGAAAAAAAATGAAAACACTAATTTGGAAAGATATATGCACCCCTAAGTTCATTGCAACATGATTTACAATAGCCAAGAAATGGAAACAAGTGTACATCAATGGATAGGTAGATAAAGAAGATATGGTGTGTGTGTGTGCATGTGTATGTGTGCACGCATATGTGTGTGTATACACAATGTATAGTGCTATATGGAATACTATTCAGCCATTAAAAAGGAAAGAAATCTTGCCATTTGGGACAACATGGATGAAACATGAAGATAAGATGTTAAGTGAAATAAATCAGACAGAAAAAGGCAAGTGCCACATGATTTCACTTATATGTGGAATTTAAAAAGCAAAACAAACAAAACAAAACCCAGACTCATAAAGGCAGAGAACAGATTGGTGGGTTGCCATAGAGGAGGTCGAGTAGAAATTATTTCAGTGTAAAATGTAGGTTCTTTTAGCCATCCAGAGGAAAGGGAAATTGTATAGTCCACTCTAAAAATCAGAAAGGAAATGATGTACTTCTCTGTTCCCATATTGTCTTTCATGAGCACTAAAGACAAGGTAGCTATAAGCACTGATCTACATAAGAAAAACATGTTGGAATATAAGAAAAATACAAGGGTAATATAATATATAAAAAACAATTCCCACTCCCAACACATATGAGTAAGTACTTCTTTATTTTTTTAACAATGACAATTCTAGTCCTGCTTTGTTCCTCACACCTGCTAAATAAATAAATAAATAAATAAATAAATAAATAAAGTTTAAGATACACAATCATTAAATTGCCTTGCTTCCTGACAGAACCTAATCCAACATAAATCACCCACTTCTTTAAGCCCTCCCTAAATCACTCAGCAAATGTCCCTACCCTATATCAAGCCCAGCCTTACTACTTCTTAGTAAGATACCCCATAGTTCACGGTGGTGTAGTCTCCCTTATTGCAACAAGTCAGTAAATCTAACTTTGTTCAGTATTAGCTAAGTCATGGAGAATGAGCTCTCAGTGTAAATTATGAAACTAACGATTTTTGACTTACGGCAGCCTCTAATACAATCTGGAAATATAGGAATAATACAAAGTGTGGTTATTGGAAGGTTCATCAGAAAAGGGGCATCATTATCAGCTGCATGCCTACATTATTTTCTCCTTTGTACTCACATAATGGCTCTTTGGGTAAATTATAGTGGCTGTGGTGAATGGAAGAAAATTAAATTGCCAGTCCTTTCTACTACACTGGAAATTATTATTTGCCATCAGGCATACATAAAGGATTCTGATCACAACATGGACAGTTATTCCCTGAAAAAGTGAATCAACCACGTTTTGACAACAATGCCGTTGGTAGACATTTTAGCATGCCTGAATAACAAAAATAAACATTTAATTTCATTTTTAAGCACTTTTACTTCTTTTTATCGAAAGAATACCATGTCACAGATAGGAATGTCCCTCCAACCTGGTTCCAAAAGTAGAAGACACATGGAGAAGACCCTCCATCTATTTATATTTTGGAGCAGAACCTCACCTGAAATGTGGTTCTCAGATAACATAAGCAAGAAATGCCCCTGGTATTTAGGGGTTGTTTATTATGACAATAGAAGATAACTGATACATTTGGTCTCTGAAACAAAAGGTAGGCCAAGAGTGGGACACGGGGTCAACATTCTCTACATGAAACATCTAAATCATTACTTTTATAATCCTATGGCATCTGCTTCTTTCTGACTCATGCCATCTCCCTAAACTTTTTCTGTTTCCTGTGTCATGTACAAATTTGGTTTCTTCAACACATTCATGATAGCTTTAGCAGACGGATCATTGTCACTTTTTCTGACTTAAATCCAGCCAGAATCATGGGTATTTTTATGATCCAATGGATGTATCTGATGCCAAAAATTTTATGCTTTGTATTAGTCAGATTGATGTCTTATTTGTTTTTATTGTTGTTTTACATTTTAATATTATCTGAGAGGGAAAATGAATATGAAATTAAAAATAGATGTGCAGAAAATATCAGTCATTTTTCCAGCTCTGAAATTGGACCTTTGAATATTGGTCCTTAGTTAAAGAAAATTAGAGCTGTGAGTGTTAAATTCTATTATATCATTTACCAGGTAGTAGATTGTAAATGACTTTCTGATCTGTTTATAGAGAAGTTCTTTTGAAGAATAGTGAGATGTTTTGATAACTTCTTTGATTACTTCTTGCTTATGCTTCTGGGTTGTATGAATGATATTTAAAATTGAATTTAAGAAGTAATACACATGTCATTTGATTTGACATATGACATTAGTTATGTTTTAGAGAAAGTATGTGGTAAACTTCCTGAGGCTTGTAAAGGGAAAAACTGTACTTGTGAATTTTTAAGTAGCATAATGGTAATGAAAGCATAAATTTCATTTTGTTATGTAAAAATATGGGTATATAAATGAAATGAGAAAATCTATTTGTATATGCTTGATTTCCATTTTCATATTAGCTTTTTTTTGTAATAGAGAATAATGAAAAATATCAATTAATTTCAATTAAATAAAAATGAGAGAACATGAGACTGAGTATACGATATGTGGTAGCCAGCCCCCAAGTTGTCTCTTAAGGATTAATTTCTCTTATTCCCCAGGAAACTTTCATTTGTTTTCTTCTCTTTACCTTTCTGTTTCCAGTAGTCCATCCAGTTTTGTACCCTAATTATCAGGCTTTTCTGGATCTAAAACCTCTAAATAAAATCTAAACTCCTTGATTTTTCCCCCTTGGTCTAAGTGGCATAGTCTGACTCCTCACTGTCAATTTTTATTTCAACCAGGTTGACTCTCAGACACTATGAAACTTGACAGTGATAATCATCTTTTTTAAAAATTCTTTTTCTAAATTAAGATCAGTTAGCCAGCATATAGTGAAAAGAAGGGGCATATGCACCCCAATGTTCATAGCAGCAATGTCCACAATAGCCAAACTGTGGAAGGAGCCGAGATGTCCTTCAACAGATGAATGGATTAAAAAAAAAAAGTGGTCCATATATACAACAGAATATTACTCAGCCATCAGAAAGGATGAATACCCACCATTTGCACTGACATGAATGGAACTAGAGGGGATTATATTAAGTGAAATAAGTCAAGCAGAGAAAGACAATTATCATATGGTTTCACTCATGTGAGAATCATATGACAGAAAAATCTTTTACTGACAGAAGAATTTGCAAATATACCCCAGTAAACCAGGGGGGAAAAGTGAAAAAATACTTACATAATCACTCTCTACCAGTTTTTACAACTTGGTAATAGAAAAAGACTACAGGAGGAGGAACAAGTTGGCAGAGAAATAGACCGATTATCATCAGATCCCAGAAATTCACCCAGATAGTTATCAAACCATTCTGAACACCTACAAATTCAACAGGAGATCGAAGAGAAGAAGAGCAGCAATTCTAGGAACAGAAAATCGACCACTTTCCAAAAGGTAGGACGTGTGGAGAAGTGAATCTGAAGTGACGGGAAGATAGACCCTGGGGGAGGGGCAGGCTCTTGGCAAGTGAAAGAGCAGCGGAGCACAAAATCAGGACTTTTAGAAGTCTGCTCCACTTAGGGATGTTGCCCCAGAGGCTAAGAGAGGGCTGAAGCCCTTGCAGGGACAGTGTAGTCTCAGGACCGATGGGAACACAAAAAGACCAGAGATATCTGAGAGTGACAGAGCTCCCAATTATCAGAGATAAGCCGACTGGAGAGACTGAACCAAGCTGAGGAAGTGTCTCTGAGCTCGGTGTCACCTTGAACCATGATCCAAAGCACTCGGGCCACTGCTCTTTGATCAGGGACCCCACAAGTGGCAGATCTGGAGAGACACCCCTCCTTCCTCCTATGAGAGGAGTGGCATGGGAACATGCTGCAGCAATCTGCTGGGTTTGGAGATTCCAAATGGGGTGTGTGCCAGAGACAGAAATGCTTGGTCACAGGCTGGGTGAGCTCAGAATGGGCCAGACCAGGGAGACAGGAGGGACTGACTGCTTTTCTCTGAGGATGCACTTAGGAGAGAGGTCCCAGGCTCTCCGCTCCTCTGGGTCAGAGATTGGGAGACCGCCATTTTCATTCCCGTCCTCAAGAGCTGTACAGAAAGTGTTCAGGAAACAAAAGCACCCAAGAGCAAACCCGAGCTGATTACTTAGCCTGGCCCGTGGCAAGGGCGGTGCAATTCCTCCTTGGAAAAGACACTTGAGAATCACATCAACAGGCCCCTCCCCCAGAAGATCAGCAAGAACATCCAGCAAGTTCACCGATCACTGAGAATTGTGGAACTCCAGAGCTAGGGGAAAGCAACACATTGAATTCATGGCTTTTTCCCTATGATCCTTTAGTCTTTCAAAGTTAAATTCTTTGACTTTTTTTACTCTTTCCTTTTAAATTTTTTCCTCTTTCCTATTTTAACGTATTTAACTATTTTATCTTATCAACATATTTTTAAAGATCTTTTAAAATTTTCATTATTATAGTCATATTTTATCCCTTCGTTGTATTTAACGTTTTTTTAATACATATAGGGTCTGTTCAATTCACCAGTCTAATAGATATAGATATAGATATGAATGTAGGTTTGTTTTGTTTTGTTTTGTTTTGTTTTTGTTTGTATGTTTTTCCCCTCTTTCATCTCCCCCCCCCCCCCCCCC